>ML799530.1:93810-105321 GCA_009831015.1 Picea engelmannii | reverse complement strand
ATTGTCTGAACTTGGTCAAGGCATGCATGATTGCCAACATTTCCTTGTCATAAATGGAGTACAACCTCTCAAGTTGACTAAGCTTCCGGCTCTCAAATACAATGGGGTGTCCTCCCTGCATCAAAACTGCACCAATCCCTTCGTCGGATGCGTCACACTCTAGTACAAATGGCAAGGTGAAGTCTGGTAGTGCCAACACTTGACAAGTTCCCATGACTTCCTTCATGTGATCAAAGGCTTCCTATGATTTCTCGGTCCATATGAAGGCCCCATGCTTGGTAATATCTGTCAGCGGTGCTCCAAGCTGAGAAAATCCCTAGACGAACCGCCTGTAATAGCTGCACAGCCCGAAGAAGCTCCTCAATTCTGTCACATTCCTGGGCATCGGCCAATCCAGAATGGCCCTGATGTTCTCTTAGTGCACCTATACCCCCTGTGCACTGATGATGTGGCCTAAGTAAAGCAGCTCTGTCATACCGAACTCGCACTTGGACTCTTTGGCATATAATGATTGTGCCTCCATGATGCTCAATACCTCATCGAGGTGCCTTATATGCTCTTGCCATGCCCGGCTATAGATCAAGATGTCGTCGAAGACACCCAAGACTAATTTCCTTAACTGATCCCTGAATATATGGTTCATGCAATAATGGAATGTAGAGGGTGCATTGGTTAGCCCAAATGGCATAACTAGGAACTCGAAGTGTCCAAAATGACATCGAAATGTTGTCTACTCTATGTCCTGCTCTCGGATGTTGATCTGATGATATCCAGAGTGTAGATCAATTTTTGAGAAGAAAATTGCCCCATGCAGTTCATCCATCAAATCGTCAATGCGTGGGATAGGTTATCGGTTCTTGATGGTTTTCTTGTTCAAGGATCGGTAATCAATGCACATCCTCATGGTGCCATCCTTCTTCAGAACTAAGACAATTGAAGAAGCAAATGGGATGTTTCTCGGTCTGATGTGTCCCATCGCCAACAATTCCTTGATTTCCTTCTCTATCTCATCCTTGAACCTCCTAGGATGACTATAGGGGGGTGATCATA
Source organism: Picea engelmannii (assembly GCA_009831015.1). Taxonomy (NCBI): domain Eukaryota; kingdom Viridiplantae; phylum Streptophyta; class Pinopsida; order Pinales; family Pinaceae; genus Picea; species Picea engelmannii. The sequence goes on along the minus strand of ML799530.1, from coordinate 104,271 downwards.
GGTTTTCCCCCCTCCTCCAACTCAATGGTGTGCTCAAACCCCCTGTCAGGTGGTCTCGCTAGTGGAATTGCCTCAAAGACCTGTTGATGTCATCCCAATAAATTCTTGATCTCTGTATGGTACTGTTGTCGACCTTATGAAGCCTTCTGAGTAGTGATCAATCATTATGCGGCATATGCTACCTCTCCATGTTTGAATATCCTCTCCATCCTCTTGGTTGAAACTGTCATGGGTGCTCCTGTCGACATACCTCTTATAACAACCTTCTTCCCATCCTGATCTATGAATCCCATTTCCAAGGTTTGGTAGTTGGTAGTGATTTTTCCCAAGGTAATCATCCACTGAACTCCTAACACCACATCTGTGTCTGATAGGTCAACCACATAAAATGTGTCTCTCACTATGTAGTTTCCTAACTTCATCTCTAATTTTGGAACTCTGTCTAGACACTCCACTGTGTGTCCATTTTCTACCGCAACATCAAACCCCTCAAACTCCTTTGTCTGAAGTGTCCGTCTCGATACTAGTGAAGCGTCGATGAAGTTTTGGGTGGCCCCACCATCTATCAGGGAGATTGCTCGTTGCCCCTGAATAATCCCTCTGATACGGAGGATATCATACTTGGGAACACCAGAAAGGGTTTCTATGACTCCTCCCTTTGCTGGTTTACTCCGGTTAGCCTGCTTTGGCAGTTGTGAGACTACTGGAGGATGGGCTCCTACCGGTGTTGGTGGTCTATGGGGAGTTTGCTCCTCTGCTGGTGTTGATTCCTTCTCTGAACTAGTGGATCCACTGTCCTGCTCCTCCTCCTCACTGTCCACGATGTCTACTGCTACCTCAATATAATGAATCTCTCCCTAGCCCATGCACCTGTGGCTTGGGACCCAAGGATCTCTGCAGCTGAAGAAAAGATTATTCCTCATAAGCTCTCTCCTAGTCTCATCATCCAACTTCTCCTTGCCCTTCCATTCTCTTTGGAATGGCTTCCTGTCTCGATCCCTCTGGGGCACAAATGGTTTGGAGAATGTTTTAGTCTTTGGCACTGAGTCTGCCAGATCTCAAGTGCGAAGGATGGCATCCTGCAAAGTGGGAGGCTTGTATGCCTTCACCCATCCTCTCAAAGACTTTATGATTCCTTCTGTGAATAGCATGATCAGCCTGGGCTCTGATATATCTGTCACTACCATGGCTACCCGCTGAAAATCTGTGATGAACACCTTTGTTGTGCCAGTTTGTCTCAACTGGATTAGATCCCTGAAGTGTATCTCGGGATCCTTCCTGTCAAACCTGTCCATGAGCCTATATGTAAACTCCCTATAGGAGGTGATGTTATTGTGACCCAATGTCACCAGTCCATGATACCACCACTCATGTGCCTCATCCTCCAAGTGTAAGGTCACAAAACTGATGGCCTTTGTCTCGGTCATCTGGTTGAGATTGTAATACATGTCTAGCTTCTATACCCAAGCTCTGGCGATGTATTTGGATGATCCGTCGAAAGAAGGGATGGTGAGTTTCCCAACTTTTCGAATGAAATCGAGGTTATTCCCCTGCTGCTGTTGTGGTCCTCCCCTCTGCGACTCTCTGGGGAAGTTCCTCAGTCTGAGTCCACAGTACTCAACTAAGGTCATATCTTGATGGAAGTCATGACCCAATGATGCGTACTCCCTAATTTACTCTGCAATGTCGTTTGCATGATTGGGTGGCCTCTGTGTTATCAATGGTGGTGCTGCTACCAAGGGTGCCCTCTGGAAACTGGGAAACAAGGGTCTGGGATTCCTACTCGCAGAGGTGTATGTGCCATAGGGTGACTGGGGTCTAGTGCCTGCTCCTGAGTTCCCTTGTGCTGCATGCGGAACTTGTGTGTCTGGGGTGCGCACTCTAGCCAATCTATCAACCACCTATGCCAAGGACTGAGACATGGTTCGTTGACTAGCTAACATATTGTTGATAACCTGCATGAAAGCCGTCTCTAGATCTACAGGGGCCTTGCCACTGCCCTCTGGTCGCTCATATCTCGAATGAAGTAGTATTTGATATCAATGTGTTTCGACCTCTCATGAAACATGAGATGTTCTGGTAATCTTATACAACTCTGATTATCACAATATATTATGGTCGATTTTGGAATCTGATCAAATAAATTGGAGATTAACTTCCTTAGCCATATTTCTTATGTGCATGCTTCACATGCTATGATATACTATGCTTCTGCTATGATGAGTGAGAAAAAGTTATGTTTCCTACTGCCCCAAGATATCATAGCGGAGCCCAAGATGAAACACATGCCTGAAGTGCTCTTTCTGTCTTCTACACTTCCTACCCAATCTGAGTCTATGAATCCATGAAGTTGTATTTCGTTAGATGCGGTATATCTCAAGCCATAGTTTATTGTTCCATGAATATATCTTAATACATGTTTTGCAACTATCCAATTCTCATGTCTAGGTTCCACTTGGAACTGGCTTAGTGTATTCACAACAAAACAAATGTCTGGTTGAGTATTTACCAAATACATCAATGACCCAATTAGTTGTCAATATAGAGATGGATCTACTGGATCAGAATCTGGATCCTTTACTTTTCTTATATCCATATTCATCGGAGTGTACATGGACTTACAATCCATCATTCCAAACTTCAAAAGGATCTTTATTGTGTACTTTCCTTGTCCAAGGAATACTTCACCACGCTTTTGCCATACTTCTAGTCCCAAGTAGTAATGCATGAGACCTAGATCTTTGATATCAAATTTAGAAGCTAGTTCCTTGTTGCACTGGATGATAAGAGACTCTTCACCTGTTATGAATAGATCGTCAACATATAGTAGTATAATTACAGGTGCATTTTCCACGACTTTGTAATAGAGGTTTGGATCTGCATGATTCTTGGAGAAACCAAGTCTTGTTAAATAATTGTCCATTCTGGCATACCAAGCTCTTGGAGCTTGCTTGAGTCCATATAGGGATTTCTTCAATCTGAAAACATGAGTGTCTCTGGAATGTACCTTAAATCCTTGGGGTTGTTCAATATATATTTCTTCTTCAATTGCTCCATTGAGGAAAGCTGCCTTTACATCTATCTGATGTAAGTTTCATCCCATGGAAGTGGCAAGAGATATAATAGCTCTGATGGAAGTATATCTAGCCACTGGAGAAAAGGTTTTGTCATAATCTTCTCCCTCCTTCTGGGAGAACCCTCTAGCTACGAATCTTGCCTTGTATTTATCCATGCTTCCGTCTGCTGTATGTTTGATCTTATATACCCATTTTGAAGTTACCATTGATTTCTCTTTAGGTCTCGGTACGATTTCCCATACTTCATTCTTCATAATGGGTTGATGTTCTTCCATCGTAGCTTCTTTCCATTGTCCCTTTTGAACTGCTTCTTCAAATGTGGTAGGTTCTTCATTTGGAAGTTTCATCATATAAGTTGCATAACTTGAGAATCTTTTAGGCTTCTTATTTTTTCTACAGGTCCCATATGGGGCTTTGAGTCCTTCTGCTTCTTGCAAACTAGCTTCAAGCCATGTTGGTCATTGCTTGATCTTTGGTAAGGTATCTGAATCAATGTTATCACATGGTTTCATCGGATGATCAGGTTGTTCCTTTTCATCATTCTGGTTTTTTGTGTTTTCTTCAATAGGTTCTTCGTACTCTTCTTCTTCTATAGTTTCTTCTATGGATTTCTTGAAAACCATATTTTCGTTGAATGTTGCATCTCTGCTGACTTCGATCTTATGTTGTTCAGGAATATATATTCTAGAAGCCTTTGATGAATCACTGTATCCCACGAATATTCCCTTCTTTCCTGAGGGTTCTAGTTTATTCCTTTTGTCCTTGGGTATGTGAGAGTAAACCAGACATCCAAATATTCTTAGATTTTCCACGTTAGGTTTCTTACATGAGAAGGATTCTTCTGGTGTCATGTCCTTCAAAATATGATGAGGACTTATGTTCTTCACATATATTGTTGTCATTGCTGCTTCTCCCCATAAGAACATGGATAGACCTTGATCATTTAGTAAGGGTTTTATGGTTTCTTCAATAGATCTGTTCTTTCTTTCTACTACATCATTTTGTTGAGGGTTATGAGGAACAATCAACTCCCTCCTAATCCCTGTCGATTTGCAGAATGCAACAAATTCCTTTGATGTGTATTCTCCACCATTATCTATTCTTAGTGTCTTGATCTTCTTATTCGTGAGGTTTTCTATCTCTGCTTTGAATTCTTGAAACTTGTTGAATACTTCGTCTTTTTTCTTTAGTAGGTATAACCAAGTCTTTCTTGAATAGTCATTTATGAAGTTTACGTAGTAAGAAGATACTCCTAGAGATTTTACTGGCATCAGACCACAAACATCTGAGTGTACCAGATCTAGAATCTCCTTAGATCTATTATTGTTGTTTGGGAATGGTTTCTTGATATTCTTCCTAAGAGCACATCTTTCGCAAATTCCTTCATGTGTAGACTGCAACTTTGATATTCCTTCAACCATTCTTTTGATAAAAGGTAATGCTTGATAGTTAATGTGAGCGTACCTTCTGTGCCAAAGATCATTGGGATTGACTTCATCATGTACAAGAGCTTCTTCCTTTTGTTCTAGTAGTCTATATATATTTCCTTCACGACTTCCAATAACCCTAGCATTCTCTATGTTGGAGTCTTTATGCCAAGATAATACTTTTCCATCTATGAAGGCTATTATGTTTCCTTTGTCTTCTAGGTAGGATGTGGATACAAGATTCTTTTCCAAACCAGGTACATATAAAACATTGCTTAAGTGAACATAGTTACCTGTTTTCATTTTGATGGAGGTTTGTCCAAATCCTTCCATGGGGTAAGTGGTTTTGTCTCCAAGATCTACCTTATACGAGGTCTTATTCTCATTTAAATTTGAGAGTCTAGCTTGATCTCCTGTCATGTGCCTAGAAGCTCCGCTATCGATTATCCACATGTCATCTTCAATCGTTCTAGTGAGTGTTGAGCAGTGTAGAAGACTGATTGTTTTATTCATGTCTTCGGTTGACTGGTAACTGGTCATGCCTTGATCCAAAACTTCAACTTCGTTGTTTCTGTATTCTGAGAGAGCCAAAAGGTGCACTGAGTTAGGGCACATCTGAATATCTTCTCTTTGAGCGAGATGCTCCATCACAAGGTGTTGGATCTGAGATTTAGGGTTTCTGCAACTGCTCCTTCTAGTAACCCTAGTGGCAGTGTCTTGGAAGTTGCTTTTGCTAGTAACCCTAGCGGCAGTTCCTCAACAAGCTCAATATCCTAGCGCCTATGTTTCCTTCCAGCATTTAGACTGAATGAAGGAGGTGTGGGCCCATAACCTATTAGAATATGAAGGATTGTGCTCGTTTTACCATTGACAATACCCTTGTCACCCAACCATAGGCCAAAGCCACCCTCCGAGCACCTTGACCTTGACAGAGAAAAGAATCTTGGTAGCTATCCAACAGTCTGCACAAAACTGCTGGACTTGCACACAAAACTGTTGGACTGACGCAACACATTCCCCAGGACTTGCGCACAAAACTGCTCTCTGCAATTCTGAGAAGTGTGTCAAATGAGAGACTGACGCCTTGTATTTATAGTGATTCTGGAAAACTTATTGGGGTCGACTTCTCCTTCTAGGTACCAATTAATTCATATTAATCATCTATTGTCAACCGACATCTTGTCTAGGGTTTCCTTCATTTCTTTGCTTCCTTCTGGAACATTCTAATCTTGTCAAAGGTCATAATAGAGGTTCATACCTCCCGAATCTACCTTAATATCAACAATACCTACTCTGCCATCCTTAAGGAAATTTATATCAATAAAGAAAACAAACTGCAAAAGAAAAATTGTAAATGAAATGATGTTATCTTTGCAGCACATTTTACGATCTCCACCCCTTCCTAGAAAATATAGAATATAACACTAATCATAATCTGATTTGATCCGACACTCCAAAGGGTACACTACAATCTCACATATTTCCACCTCAAACGAACATTTAAACTTGGGTGTACTGCAATATCATGATGTTTGGGCCTCCAAATGGTTCATTGCAATCTCACTATCTCTCAGCCTCCAAATGGTCCTTTCACTTTGGTTGCACTACAATCTCACAATATGTAAGCCTCCAAACGGTCATAGTGTCCATTTCAATAGGTTCCATTCCTCCAAATATCTTGTCACCGGACCCAGAGCCTGACGTAGACCATGACCTAGACCACCACATAGAGCTAGATATAGATTTAGACGTTGACCTAGAACTTGATGTAGACAATGAAATAAACCCCCCTAGCTCCATATAAGCCTAGGAATAACTTATACTCAATCCTTAACCCTATCTTAAATCGAACCCTAAGTGCACTATGCATATACCTTGTGTACAACCCTTGCACCCACATCACCCACATCTTGGTGCTCTAACCATTGCTCTATCCTTGAAAACACTTTCAATCCTAACTCCTTAGGCCTTAGTTGTCCCCATACCCCTATACATTTTTATTCATAAAGAGGTTTGGTGTATATTAAATGCTATATCCGTTACATTAAGAGCGCACACATGCTCCTGTGACTTGACTGAGTTGGTTGTTTAATCTCAACAGGAACGCGCATGCGTTCCTAGAACGTGCATGCGCTTTAGTGCGCACGCGTTCTAGGAATGTGTGTATGTTCCTGCTGGGAATTTTTTGGTGCCAAGCACACCCCACCTCATCTATCTCATGGTCAAGAAAAAACTGTGACAACTTCAGACAAAAACATCCTGCACAGATCATGCTTCGACACACAATATCTCATCAAGATATCTTTTTCCACCGAACTTTTGTGCTTTGCTTCTTGTGATGGAGGATAGAGAGCAATCCAAACAATATCTCATCAAGATAAATTTTTGTGGATGACCAAATGATGGAGGATTTTCTTAGAGATGATTATACAATGGATGAAATTAGAGAAGCAATTGGTGTACAACATTGTGGTGAAGAAGGTCATGTGGTGCAATCTCTTGTTGGATAGTCAAATGTTCCAAAAATTAGAGAATCCCATGTCCACTCTCCTCCCACAATTGATCCATCAGTGATTGAAGGGGAACGAACTACAACATTGTTAACTCCACAACAAGGAGGTCAAGAGTCCCATAATAGGGGTTCATCGTCCCTACCTATATTGAACACTGCACGACAAAGAACTCCTAAATGCATTCAGTTCGATGAAAGTGGTCTAGCATCACTTGAAGGTAAGTTACCTAATCGTACTATTCGTTATCACTCTTATAAAATCATTCAAGAATATTTTGAACCAAAATTTGATGCTGTTAAATGTCAATTATTTTTATCTTTGTTAAAATCTAGAAGTTTGACTACTATTAGGATAATTTTAGGCATAAAAACAGTCAAAAGTGTAGAAAGAAGTCATCATATAGTATGAATCCTTATAGATTATTTTCAAAGAATTGGTAAGAATTTTTGTTCTAAAGACCGCAATGCAGCCTAGTGTGTCTTGTCTTAGTCAATTGTTAGCAAGATCACAAGAAAACATCGTTTTCTACAACAAACCTCTCACCTCTTGAAATGCAATGTCAAAACCCTTAGAAAGTATTCTCATAGACGAGATATCCTCAACACAGGTGCCTCAATAGATTTGTGGGCCTTCACTGGACAAGACATGGAAAGTGAATGCAAGGCAGTGCATGGAAAGTGAAGGAAATGCAAGGCATGTCAATGAATGATATGGAAATGAATCGCATGGTATGGAAAGGCATGGCATGGAAAAAGGTAAGGCATGCAAAGTGAATGCAAGGAAAGACATGGAATGGCATGGCATGGCATGACATGGAAAGGCATGGTATGGAAAGACAAGACATGGAAAGTGAAGGCAAGGCAAGGAATACCATACCATACCAACGCAAGGCAAGGCAAGACATACCATACCATACCATACCAAGGAAATACCTACCATACCATTTCCAATGCATACCATACCATTTTCATTTCCATTTGCATACCATACCATTTCCAATGCCAATGCATGTGGTACCATACCATGCCATTGTCAATGCATAACATACAATGACAAGGCAATGCATACCATTTCCATTTCCAATGTATACAATACAATGGCAAGGCAATGCATACCATTGCCATTTCCAATGCATACCATGTCAATGTCAATTCCAAGGCATATCACACCATACCATACCAATGCCAATGCATACCATTGCCATTGGCAATACATACCATACCATACCAATGCCATTGTCATTGCCAATGCATACCATACCATACCAATGCCATTGCCATTGAGAATGCATACCATTTCCATTGCCAAGGCATACCATTGCCATTGCCAATGCATACCATTAGCAATGCATATCATACCATACCAATGCCATTGCCATTGTCAATGCATACCATTGTCATTTTCATTGGCAATGCATACCATACCATACCATTGTCATTGCCAATGCATACCATTTCCATTGACATTGCCAATGCATACCATACCATGACAAGACAATGCATACCATTGCCAATGCATCCCATTTCCATTTCCAATGCATACCATGCCATACCATTTCCAATGCATACCATGCCATACCATTTCCAATACATACCATACAAGGCAATGCATACCATACCAATGCATTGGCAATGGTATAGTATGCATTGGCATACCATACCATTGCCATCGCCATCGCCATTGCCAATGCCATACCATACCATACCATACCATATCATTGTCATTTCCATTGCCAATGCCATACCATACCATACCATTGCCAATGCATACCATACAATGGTATGGTATGGTTTAACAATGGCAATGGAAATGGTATGCATTTCCTTGCCATTGCCTTGTATGGCATGCATTACCATACCATTGCCAATGGTATGATATGGTATGTTATGTTATTCTATGCTATGGTATGCAATGGTATGGTATGGTATGTTATTCACTAGCAATGCCAATGGAAATGGTATGCATTGCCTTGCCATTATCTTGTATGGTATGCATTGGCAAAGCATACCATACCAATGCATACCATTTCCATTGACAATACATACCCTTGCCAATGCATACCATTGCTATTGTCATTGCATACTATACCATTGTCATTGTCATTGCCAATGCCAATGCATACAATACCATTTCCATTGTCATTGCCATGCCAATGTCAATGCATGCCACACCATTTCCTTTCCATTGCCTTGTATGATATGCATTGGAAAGATATGCAATACCATACCACACCAATGCATACCATTACCATTGCCAATACATACCATTTCCAATGCATACCATTGCTATTGCCAATGCCAATACATACCATACCATTGCCATGCCAATGCCGATGCATGCCACAACATTTCCTTTCCATTGCCTTGTATGGTACGAATGCAATGCATACCATTGTCATTGCCAGTACATACCCTTTCCAATGCAATATCATTTTCATTGCCAATGCATACCATTGTTATTGCCAATGCACCATACCATTGCCAATGTCATTTCCATTAGCAATGCCAATGCATACCATACCATACCTTTTCAGTTCAATGGTGATGATGGGCAGAGAATTTATCTTTCACTAACTTGAACATCATGGATGTGTTCGAATCAGTTCAAGTTCAATGGTGATGATGGGCAGAGAATTTATCTTTCACTAACTTGAACATCATGGAAGCTTCTTCCATGGTGATGATGCGCAGAGCCTAAGTATGTCTTTCACTAACTTGAATATCATGGATGTGTTCGAATCAATTTATATCAATCTACTTGAAATGATCATTTACTTAAAAACTGAACCGTCCTATTTAGTCCATTATTTATATTCTAATTTCTATCCAAAGTTTCCCTATTCTAATTTGGAACCAGTTTGACCTGGCAGCTACTTTACAAAATCATAGTATCACTTGCTCAAGGAAGATTGCAGGTAATAACCTTAAAACGTTCTCTATACGGAATGTATTCTGTTGCTGTGGAAGATGCCAATTCAACACTATGAAAAACCGTCCAGAATCTAAATTACTCACAGCAGATAAATACTAATGTACGAATTAATAGTCAGTTACGTAACCGAGTGCCTTAAGAAAAACCGCGTGTAGAAAGCTGTCATTTGACCCAATAAACAGATCATTTCGACAATCTTTATCTATTTATATCGTTCGCGGCCATTAAAATTTCATTCCTGGACGGACACATAACTGTCAATACTCTCACGCACAGGCAGAACGTTATTGAAGTTGTTTAATATATTCAATCCCTTCTTCCTTCAAATTTGTGATCTGAAAAAGGCGATTCCGTTCTCCATGTCGTATTCTTCTTCAAATAAAACAGAACTGATTACAGTCTACAAATCAACAGTACAGAGAACAGAAGAAATTCGTGATGTAAATAAAGAGACCGTTGTAAGCGTTGGAAATCTCGCAGGACAAATTAGCAGCGCAGATAAGAGTCTTTGCC
>ML799530.1:54255-79101 GCA_009831015.1 Picea engelmannii | reverse complement strand
ATTTTTGACCATGTGGTTGTTCATTTGCTACATTATCACTTGCAAGGTTTATCCATGTGATGGAATATATTTTTAGCATGAATGTGTACATGTAACTCAAAGTGGGTTTACCGGGCCAACATCATATCGTACACGACATAGCCATCAAAAGTAACGCACCATGCAATCCTTCCATCTTTCCCTGTTAAACATCAATGCTTCCCTGCCATTGCTCAAATATCCTTAGTAAAAGCAATCAAAAGTAAAGTGATGTAAATGTATAACATATTTGTTTTACCAACAAATTTCATGATATTACTTTGCATTTTCATATTATAAGCTTTACTAACTAAATAGCCATCCAAAGTAACGCACCATGCAATCCTTCCATCTTTCCCTGTTAAACATCAATGCTACCCTGCCATTGCTCAAATATCCTTAGTAAAAGCAATCAAAAGTAAAGTGATGTGAATGTATAACATATTTGTTTTACCAACAAATTTCATGATATTACTTTGCATTTTCATATTATAAGCTTTACTAACTAAATTGGCACGGTTTAAATTTTTGCTATTCCCCGTTATGTTTTTAGTGTAGAGGTATATATATATATTGATTTATACAAGCATAAACAACCTAATCGACATTTGGCCTTTTCATGTTTTGATATCATAAACTATGTTTTCAGTGTAGAGGTATATATATTGATTTATACAAGCATAAACAAGTGTAACCCACCTAATATGCATTTGGCCTTTTCATGTTTTGACATCTAAATTTGTGGAGGTAAGTTGGGGTTTCAGATATCTTGGATTCCAGCTGAAGCTGGGAGCCTCCACACCTGGAGACTGGCGATGGCTAGTGGCAATTTTTGAAAGAAGAATTGGTTTTTGGTGCAACAAATGGTTGTCCTTGGGCGGACGTTTTATCCTGGTAAAATCGGTGTTGGAAAGCCTTGTTGTTTTCTGGATGACTCTGGAACGGATCCCGAATAAGATTATCATTATTCTTCGAAGGCTCTCTTTCAATTTTCTGTGGAATGGCCAAGCTGGCAAACATCGTTTTCATCTTTGCAGCTGGAAAACCCTGTCAAAACCTTGGAGGGCAGGGGGTTGGGGTCTCAAGAATCTCTCCACCTTCAACACGACCCTCCTGGCTAGTTCTTTCTGGAGAGCTGTCACACACGACAACATTTGGCACCGAATCATTTTCGATAAATATTTGGGCTCCCTGTCACTTCTCAACTGGCTCTGAAAGCCATCGTTCCAGCTGAAGAGGGCGTCTCCATTTTGGAAGGGCTTGGTCGCTTCCTCTCCGGTGATTCTCCACTGGCTACGGTGGAAGCCTAGCTCGGGTAAGGAGATTATCATTGGCAGAGACATGATCCTCGGGTTGGGGGACCTATCGCTACTCTCGCCATCACTGAGATCGCAGCTCTTGTCATTAAACATTTTGTATCTTGATCAGATTAGTGGATCGATCGGCGTCCTCCCTCTTCCGGACAGATGGATGGGAAGCGGTGAACTGTTCCTAAACAGACCGATTGCCACATAATGGAATCTTTATATTACCGCTCTCAAAAGTGTCGGCGTCTCCCTTACTGAACAACCAGATTATTTATTGTGGGCTGGTGGGGATGCCACAGGATTCATTTCGGTTAAAAACCTTTATGCTGCCCTCCTCCTACAGCTGTACCTTGGAGCTGATAATTCGTGGTTTCTATAGTTGTGGAAATGGGCGGTCCCCCTTAAACTTAAACTCTTCATCTGGCTTGCTGGAAAAGAGAAAATTCTCTCCTGGGACGTGCTTCGACGGAGAGGCTGGGAGGGCCCTGGAATCTGTCTACTATGCAGCCAAGCTTATGAGGACATCCACCACCTCCTGGTACACTGCATTTTTACTAAGGAGGTTTGGAGTCGACTGCTCAAGCATTTTTCTCTTTCAGTTTCCTGGAGCGACATCTCCATCTCAGACTGTTTTTCCTCGTGGTCCACACAAAAATCGGCTCCTCTTTGTTTGGTTGTCCATGTCTGTTGGCAGATTTGGATAGAATGGAACAAAGCGATTTTTGAGGATCGCCCTCCTTCCTTGCCTGCGGTTGTTCACAGAGTTTTGGCCTCCTTCCATTGGCAACCGTCTAAGGTAAATTCCTTCCCTTTTAAAGCTTGTGATTTTAAGATGGTTGAAGGGTACACTCTAGCTTTCTTCGACGGAGCTGCACAATCCAATGGCTTATGTTGTGGGGCTGGAGGCATCTTTAAAAACCATCTGTCGAGGATCACTAAGTGGTTCATCAATTGTGGAGTGGGTACAAATACAAAAGCTGAACTCTTGGGTTTGTGGGCCTCCCTCACTCTAGCTTCATTTTGGTCTATCAATCACTTACACGTCCTTGGTGACTCGAGAGTTATTATCGACTGGATAACTCAAAAATGCAAGCTTCATTCTGTCCATATCGAATGCTGGAAGCAAAAAACGCTGGAACTTTCCAAACACTTCACCGACATCAACTTCCATCACATTTCCAGATCACACAATAGGGAGGCGAACGCTCTCTCAAAGCGGACCCTAAACGAAGTGGTAGGGAAACTCTTGGTCTACCACTGTGATAGAGGGATAGAGAGTCCTATTTCCTCCATTAATATCTTTGAATGTTGACGGTTGTCTCACATAGCAGTAGATTGTTGACAGTTTAGTGAGAGTTTGTTGGCTTGATTTACTTTCTAGTCTTCCCTCCGCATTGTTGGCCTTGTCTCCATCACAGCTCTGTTGTTTTTTTATTGTATTGGTCCCCCACTGCTAGTGTGCGGACTACGTTTCAAGCTCGCTGTAGCTTACTTTGTAAACGAATTTATACCTATATAAATTTGAGAAAATTTTTCTTGGAAAAAAAAAAGTTGGGGTTTATTTCATTTTTCGGGTCTCGTCATTTTTTTCCTTCACATATTGTGCTTTTGTTTGCGAACATGACCTTGCATAGACAAGCTTGGGGTTCCAGCGGGGCATAGAGGGTGGGATGTGCATGAAACTATGCATGGATGGGAAACTATCGATATGGGTCTCAACTAGAGATGGGGATTGGTGGTCTAGTTTGGTCAGTTGGTTCCAAAAATGGATTGTTCCGTCCAATGTTTGGGGGAATATGGAACAATGTTCCTCAGTGTTCTCGTGTAGTAGAGAAGAGAAGTAGTAAGTATAGGAAGATTCCTACGAGCAACAAAGTTAGTAGTTGTTGCATCGGAGCTAGAAGTGAAGGTAATTTACCTAGAAGATATTGACTTGGTTCACTCAGTTCCATATCAAATTGTTGACCCAACATGGGAAAATCCTATTTTTCTGTAAAAAGTAAAGATAGCAGCACCAAAAGTAAAGGTAGTAGTTTTTGTTTGTTCCAAAACAAGCTCATCCCTTTTAGTAGCATAGGTAGCAACAAAAGCAAGTGTAGGGACATAAGCAAAGACAACATAGACTAGAATAGCATAAGTAGCAAAGCTAGTAGATAAAGAAATTGAAGCGCCAGTTTAAGTACTAGTACAATAACATAGGAATAAGCATGCATAGAAAAAATAGAGACAAAAAATCCATAGAAAGTAGCTTATCCGGTATCAATATATCCAACATAACTAGATGTAGGAAAAGCATATCCACTAATAATAACATATTGACATTATACCACAAAGTCCATGATAATTTGGCAGATTACACTAGACATAAATACTTTGGTAGAATTAACCAACAAAACTACATGAGATACTACCCATAATGTCCCCGACATCATAGGAAAATATTTCTTACTAGCGCCATGACCTAGGGAAAGGTGGTGAACGGGGTGAAAGACGATCATATTAAACTTTGGTAAACTACAAAAACTATGCGAGATTTATTTGATATCATATTTAATTTAGGAAAACTAGGAAACAATATCTCAGATAGCCATACAAAGAGCATATCAACAATAACAAGTTTCAAGAATTATTCAGTCCACAAAACAGAATAAGCCACGAATCACATAAATGATGAAAGGAAATGTTCACTTTCCTTTTTAATCAATCAATGAACATAATTTTTATGTGGTGTGTATGATACCAAATATTCATTTTTTTCTGAGTAGAAATTGACGAAGAGTTCAAACAGCGATGAGACCAAACGTGAGAAGTCCATATAACATGGTTTTTACTTACATTCATTAAATTTAGGAATCTCCTTCCTAACTGAAAAATTTAGTGAAGTAAATCACAAAGAGCCAGTCAAGCTATTCGGTAAACCCAAAAGTAGTTTCCATCCAAAACCACTCCACATAAAACCATAAAGAAGAACTAGCATGCCAATCGAAGTCAATTAGTTTATTTAATATTTTAAAATACGGTGTTTTTGAACTCTCCAGAGTTCAACTCCCAAATCGCCACTTGGATATATCTAAAGTACTTGAAAATTGTTGCTTTCCACCTCCTTTGCATCGCTTCTAAAATACTTAAAAATTGTTGCTCCTCCAAGGCTCCACCTCCTTCATCGTTGGCGCACTATCACGGGCTATCATCAGTAGCAACGAAAGAGAAATTACTATCCTCGAGGACGAAAATCGATACAGGGAGTGGATCGATGGAGTAGACAAGACTACGAGACTTAACTGAAGCGAGTGCGACATTAATAAATTTTTTAGGAACACATTAAATAATTTTCTCAATCCCCAAGAAGGTCATCTTTATCACTTATGCAATAAAATCTCAATACGTAAACGAATGATATGAAAGATAAATAAATTTAAATATTTAAAAATAATAAAATTTAATGTGTAATTTTTGTTCTACGAAATGGTTTTTTTTGTTGGAATAGGGTGATATAAATTTCCATGAAATTACTATTTTTTGTTTTTCAAAATCCATTTCTGAATGCAAAAATGGATTCATCACACTGAAAACCTTTGGGGCGCTAGGATAATACAAAAATAATCACTCAAATCTCCAAGCTAACAATTTCTCACCAGATTTACAGCAAATGTTCGTGAAAAAAATCACCATTTCGTAGAAGTTTAAATTACGACTTAAAAAAGTGGAACAAAAGTCCGCAAAACATAAAATAAAGGCATGCTCAATATTAAATTATTTTATTAAAGCGAGGGCTTTTGAAAATAAATAATTTTCCTGTATGGGGTGTCAGGGACGCAATCAAAGCGTCGGTGCGTCCCCGACCCCCCCCACCCACCTGACTTCTAGATCTGTGGACACCTGCCAGCAATCTTCGTCACCCACTTCGCCTCCTCATGCAGTTTAAAACCCCTCACCATTGTCTCTTCCTCCCACTTGAGTGTCCATGTCCTCGCATTCACGTCATGATTCTGCACGTTCCTTACCAGCTCAATCCCCTTGTCCTTCGCATGCGGTTTGGGAAGGTGGCGAAGTAAATGATTTTGATGGAGGATACGGCCCATATCTACACTAATCATGGGAGCATTCTCCACTTATGGGCCTTGACGTTGGATGGCTATGTTATCTGTGTCCCCTTATGGTTGCATTATTGCTTGTCTCTTGTTGTTTGTCTCTCATGTCCCTCCACAACTTCTTTGTTGCACCCAACAATGGGAACTTCCTCACCCTTCTCGCTCCTGCATCTTGCACTCTGATTCTCCAAATCCTTTGACATGGCTCGAGGAATCTCTTCCAGTCGTGGTCGGGGGGCACCTCTTGCAGACCCAGAAGCCGGTCAGGCTTTCAACTGGTAGATGTGGCTGAAAACTCTGCAGATACCTATCTCTCAGTCACCCCTCCGGAAATTCAGTCGGAAATGGATATGGCAGAGGTTGATGTTCATGTTCTACGGACGTTCATCTCAAACAAAGAGGTGAAGGAGACGACCAGCTTGTGGGTTCCTGACATTGGTTCCATCCGTGGTCGATCCTCGTAGTACCTCAAAACTGTGGACATCTATTGGCACCTTAAAACTCTGATGGGAAGAGTTCTGTTGGACCACCGTAAAGCCCGCCAAGAAGTCCTCCTGCAGCTCCAGATCAAGCTGATCGACTACAAGCTGAACTTGATAGCTGACAAGATGGATGGCATGGATTTGTCCAATCTATATTATGCTCAGCCCCAAGTCCCAACGACAACAGGCCAAAACATTAGCTAAGTTTTATGTTTTTCCTTCTGTGGTTTTTGTTAAATTACTAGCAAGGTTTGGGTTTACCACCTCTGCTTAGTAGATTAAATAAGGAAAGTAGTACTCATAGAGGAACTAGAAACTATTCCTATTTTAGTTTATCAGTTATAGATCTTAGACATATCAAACAATGGTTGAATGACAATGTTATGTTTTGATGTTGGTCTGATTTCCGAGCGGACAGGCCAACCATTTTTTTTTGTATAATTTCTCCCTATCGGTACTACAAAAACTCTGGATTATAGCCAAAATAAAATAAAAATAAAGAATTTTTAAATCACAGATCATGGGTTCAAAGAAATGAAAATGTAAAGAGAAATAGAGTTAGCGAGAAATAGATTTTTAATTTTTGTGAATAAAATAAATAAATAAAATATTGAGTTAAACCGTATTAAATATAGAAATGAGATTAAATAATTAAAAAGTAGTTAGATTATTTTAAAATAGTGAAAAAAAAGGTAATTGTTGTCTATAAGTTAAAACAAGGGGAGTTGTTGAGCAACAAGTCCCTGCTAAGAAGACCGAAAGGATGTGCTTTGATTTTTATTCATGCGGGGTTTCCATGAGTATTTTAGTCACATAAATTCATTAAATTACTGGAAATGCACCTTTGGAGCAAGTTGGAGTTGTTGTTGCCCCGTCGACTAAATTCATAGGTTCAACTAGACTTGGTAGCATAGAGGCCCGAGCCTGCACAGAGCAGTTGCATTCATGATTTTGACATACTTAAAGTCTTTCGATAAAAATGAGTAGGGAATGGAACCAGACAAAAGAAGATGGAACCATATATGCTTACTTAAAGGACATTATTTCAATTGTTTGAACCTGGACACTATATAAAACAAAGTACCTTATAGAAAATGTAGATATGCCATGGAAAACCTACCCATAGTAGAATGGGCAGACAATAATTTTTTTTTCAATATTTCATGAATTTGAAATTAAAATTATATTGTTTTGTGCAGGTTCTCGTTCTCTACTATGTTCCTTGCACATAGTGAGTAATGTTTTTTAGAATTTATGTTGGTGAAGGTTAATAACTTCCCTCTAATGCATTGGTTTGATTTATGCTTACATAGGATTTATTTTACAAAGATGTATGAGAGTGATGAAGCTTCACTAGGTTAGTGATAATGGAAAGGTATTGGTGCCAATGCAGGGTTGGATGAGCACTCCTTATTATATGGATATTCTTGGTCTTAATCATCACTCAAAGTTACACTGCAAGTTTAACATCAATCCTCATTCTTGACTCAAAGTTACACTGCAAGTCTAACATCAATTCTCACAGCGGGTTTCAACAAAAATTCAAGGAATTAATAGCCTAGTAGTAAGCAATTCACTAATAGGATATCAAACTGGATCATTTGTTAGAGACTAGCTATCAGAAAAGTTCAATATAGCCAAATCCAGACTAGTTCCTTTAGATTCGATCCAGAAGTATGTTAAAGCTTTATCTTTGGGACCAGACAAAGGAGGTGTAGCACCAGTTGTCCCTATATTCAATTGTTTTTATACAGGCATTGTGGATTTACAATTGTGGGTGGACAATTTTCCGAAAGTGGATAGGGATCTGTAAGTAGAATTCCTCTCACTTTTGTTTTCTCATTTTACTCTTCTTCAATATGAAAATCATGACAAAATCTATGTTGATATGGACAGTTTTTTCCAAAGAACTCCCCGCTCGCACCCGATATAACCACAACTATCATGGCCTTCTCTAAGAACGACAGACTTCATAGAATTAACAATAACTGGTGGAAAAATTATGCATGTGATAAAAGCCACGGAAACAGTAATTTTTATTACTCAAAAATAGCAAATTAGAAAGCTTTGAAAGTGGAGCCAACTCACACTTCTTGCCCGGGGCAAACAAACAAACTAAAGCTATCTATTTAGTAAAGTGGAAACTTATATATGCAACGTCATATGTTAACATGTAGTGACTACCCATAGTAACCAAGCGGAATCTCTTAGCCTAGCTCATCCAAGCATGTCCTAACATACATAAATGCACACCATACAACGTGTCCATGATTTTTCTTGCAAAAGGAAGACGTGGAGAATCGACACTGAAAGGAGTTCAAATATCGAGAATGTTTACTATATTTTAGCTTTAATAAACTACATGGTAGGTAAAGCTTATGTCCTCGTACAACTAACTCTGTGAATATGGCCACCATTCAGGTTTGAGCATGATGGTGTGTCGCCTCTCCCAGACGGGATCAATATCCCATTTCATATTTTGGAAAGAATCCCAGAATAATTGTTTTTTATTTAACCAACAACGGGGAGGGAAAATATGACCACAAAGGATTATTACGGGGGTATTTTGATTCATCCATTGGGGTTTCTAATTCACATTTTGAAATAGCCAATTTGATATTTTTTTCATTGTCCCTCCAGCTTGGTTGGGACTGAGCGTTATAATCTTCAAGTCAAGGGGCTAAGCGTTCAAAACCGCTCCCAACCACATATTTTATGAAGGCTCGGAGTGGTTTGGTTGAGTTCATACAGGTATGCCTCCCAACTCACTTTCTTTGAAGTTACGGCATTAGCGGTAATTCCCCCGCTCTCCCAATTGAAACTTATAAAGCTCTCGGGTTATCAGGTCGATTCTTGCTATGTATGTACCAAATATTGGCCTGCCCAACCATCGCTTGAAGTCAACCCGCCCTATTTGTTTGTTGATCCTATGGCCTCGTGGTCCTCAATCTTTCAACAATCTCCTTTGAAAATAATGAATGATTCAAACTATGACAAAGAATAATAATAATAGGATAATTGTTCGAGGTTATTGCATTCACTGGACAAGGAATAGTGAATGATTGAAACTATGGCAAAGAATAATAGGATAATTCTTGGAGGCTATTTCGTCCACTGAACAAAGAAGGAATAATGAATGGTTGAAACTATGACAAGGACTAATAGGATAATTGTTCAGAAGCTATTGTATTTAATACTGAACTCTTTTCACATATTTCACAATGCTAAAGTGCCTATTACATGACCCCGTCACATACTAAAAAGGATAATATGTCACGGTCTTTCATATGTGTGCTCGTAAAAGCAACAATTCAATCGAGTTATAGTGACATCAATGAAATTTCTGGTTGTCAATTTTTTCTCTTTTATCATCTATTTTATAACTTTTGTTACATGTTATTTCTACAACATATGCCTATGTTGTAGCTTCGTTTCACACTAATAAGAATAAATATATTTCCTCCACTGATTAGAATAAATCTATTTCCTCCATGGTGAGAAACATAAATAAATATTGGGAATCTATAGCCTTCATTGTGAGAAAGTAAAGACATGATGACCATAAACATCACGTACCCATGTGATTTGATATAGGCCGATATTTCAAAATTCATTGCTATCAATACACCACTGTAAATGTAAAGTGTTTATTGATTAACTCAGACAAATGGCCTTTCGGCGACAGTTTGATTCCCTTCGGTGGATTACGAAAGTGATCGGTCTGCTATATTTCGTGCTCACATTGCGTTTTCGATTATGTCGATCAACATCTGGGCTGTTCGCATCTAGAAAAGAATAATAGATTCATATTTTTTCTAACAAATGATGGCAAATGATAGAGTCGTTGTTGTCAAATTCTAGATTCGTTTTAATAACATTGTGTTGTAACATACGTTGTGTGAACGGTAAACCCAAATAATGAAGTGAATTAAGAAGAGATTTATTAATGTCATGAATAAATATTGTTAAAGGTAAACATTTGTGATGTACGTTGCTGGGACGCATAAATTCCCATCATGATGCTTTCCCATCTCCACTGAACAAAAATAAAACCATGCATTAGAAAACTCTTTGTCTCTCTCTCTATATAACACATATCCAATTTTTACAAACTAGCTAGTTAATATGACATGGATTAACCTTGTCAACTTGTTGAGAAATTGAGCGCCTAACCGAAACTACGTTTGTTTTGGTTGTAAAGTGTCTTAGCCTAAGAATCACTTTAAGTTGTTGTAAACACACAATTGTAGCTTCTCCTGCCATGAATCCCACTATCGTTGCATGGGAAATCTATAATGAAACCCAATCTGCCACGTAGAATATGCAATTATTTAGATAAGTTGTCTAAAGAATAGAAGCCTGCAACAAGCTGCCATTTACTCAGAATAGAAGGGGCATGTTGATTCATTCAATAATAAAACTGTTTAAATTGCAAGAAGTGGTCACCTTGAATGAGTACCTGAGAACGCCCAATGAAGCTTGGAAAACGCCAGCGAAAAACGTAGCAGTGAAAACCAAATGCATATACAAGTGCGGATTCTCTTCTGGAGACACTTCACTCCCAATATTAGATGATAGAATAAGAGATACAACTCACACCGTTCCCATTGCGACGTCTTTCGAGCTCCCCAAAATTACATATATTATAGGTGGCACGAAGCTAGAATCTGTGATAACCCCACACCATATACAGTGATAAAAAACATAAATAAATTCTATATCTGTGTGTATTATATCTAGTAATAGGCAACAGAGCATTAAGCGGCTTAGTGGGTGGATTAATAGGCTTACAAAGTCTAATTATAGGAGGAAAATCCGCGAGTTTACCATAACTTATTCCCTATACCATAAACAAAAAACATTTCACAAACATCAACAACAAATAGTTCACAAACATCAAACAATATTCTTCAGATACCTTAAACAAAATAAAACAAAACTGGGTTAGACTTGATGAAATCCTTAATTACTTGTGGGATAGCGAGGCTGGCTATGGTGATGCAGCAGTTCGGTTTGGCTAATCTTGCTGCAGCAAAGAACAAGTACCTTGGTTGGAGCAGAAGGAAACGCAGGGGACGAGCAGAAGGAGAAAACAAAGCTAGAATGTTGAGTAGAATGGGAAAACGCAGAAGGGAAAACAAAGCTAGAAGCGAGGAGGAAGGAAAACGCAACAATGGACACCTATGTACCTATGTGTGTTCTGTCATGCAACAGTGTACTACGTGTCATGCAATAGTGTACTACATGTAAGATAAATGGATGCAAGGCAACTCCTTACGATATGGAGTATTGCACCAAACATTTAATGTTGCGAAGTAATGCTAGATTCATCTCTAGCATTACTTCGTTGGGTAAAATTCAGAACACAATGTGAACTTTAAATAAAAAATAACCTAAGCTATCCTCCCCTGTGCCTCGGGAAAAGGCCAAATAAGAGGCTGAACTTAAAACTTAGGTTAAAAAACAACCTAAATTATATGTTTTCAGAAAAGTTTGGTTAAAACCATCAAAACGCATTGATTTTTGTGTCAAATTAATATGAAAATTGAAAACCGATTACTAAGAGTCTCCAGCTCGAAGGGCAGGGACTAATAAGAGGAATATATTAGAATGGGAAGATTGTATATGAGTAAAAAAGGAGGCAATAATGAATCTTGATTTAGAAAGCAATGCAATGGTGTGAGAACTTAAGGTAAAGGTAAAGGATCATGACAAGTGGGTAGGACAAATAAAGGTTTAAGAATAATAAAAAGAAAGAAATAAAAATTGAACAAATATAGGTTTTGTTTAGGGAGGGGATTAGAATAAAAATCTAAGACAATTACCACGAGGATGGTGTTAATAAGAATCTCAATTTATATGGAGGCAATACATAACAAGGATTTAGTGTTAATATGTCTAAGTAAGGATTTATGAGGGTTTTTTAAGGGTTCAAAAGTTGTTTATGATAGGCATATTGGGGAGGGGGTAGTAAATGTTGCAATTTGTAAACCCATCTCAAGCTAGAATAGCATGTGGTGTGGTTAGCACATTGATATGTTGATTTTGTAGAAGTAGGCATGTTGTTGGGAAGCACAGTAGACTCGCTAGTACATGGATTGTTTCCAATGGTCTAGGATTAACTAGGCATGAGAACAATGGACCTACTCAATTGTTTGAGACATCCACCTTGAGTTATAAAAGTTAACTAGATCAACTTGATTTGGGAGCAATTGGTTAGATACTCAAATATAAATAAATGAACCCATGTATTGAACAATATTGGAAGCGGATATTTATGATCTTGCTTTGTGTTATTGCCAGCTTTCTGGTGTTCTTTGAGAGGTTTTACATCTTCAAGAGCAGGGAAAACCTATTGATACCAACAATATAAAGTTGAATATGACCACTAGGATGTGATGTTCAAGGAAAATACCATGTTTATGAACCATGTATCTAGATCTTGGATTGAATATCTCTTTTTCTTCCCCATTGTACCTACACACACAATCCTTTTTAGACCATTATCCCATATATTATAGGCTTGCACGTAAACAAGAGTCAAAATGTTGAAGAGATAGGTTGAAAATTTTTACTTCCTCACCAATAAAGACTATTCAGCCCTACAAATCTAAGAATGAATCAAGACAAAGTAAGAGGATCTACTCAAACTATTGTTAATCCTTTTAACAAAAAGATAGATTTTCAAAAGCTCAACAATGCTTGAATGAAATGAATTTAATGAGAAATTATCAATGGTCTAAATGTATGTAACATGAAGGTCTTGGTTTCTTTGTGGAGCTTAGATAATAACTTCAAGTGTTTAGCTAGAATCTAAATAAAAGTATAAGAACAAATCCATTGCAAACACATTAAAAATAGAACAAAAATGAAATCATGGGATCATTTAGAAAACACAACAACTAAGTCTCTCACCCAAATATGTTTTTCCACTACAACTTAATAACTTAAGAGTTCAACATAATGCTAGAAGGATGCATAAACATCCAAAAAATTTTACCAAAAATCAAGAATGCTAGCCTCATGAGAGATGATATGCATATGTAACTCAAACAATAAGTTGCTCATGAAAACTTGCATATAACGATAAGAATAACATAACATGCATTGATAAGATATATCAATGCATTGACTTGTTAAGGAATTCAACTAATGGGATAAGAATTCACCTTGATCAAGGAGAGGGAGCTTTGGTTTTCCATAACAAACCTAATATAGAGACCCTATCATAAATCAAATGTTATGAAAACAACTACCAAAAGATTAAATTCTATTAAAACAAGCTCTAGAATTGTAGAAGACAAAGTAGTAATACAAAGATAAAAAAATGTAGAGTAAGAAGGTAAAATAACAAGGAGACGTGCATGAGAAGGAAGTAGCAATTTATTTGCAAGTGAAGTCTCACCCGAGACATCTAGAGGGGTTGCAGGAACCAAGGTTCTGCAATGCTAAGGGGAAGTAAGGCCTCATTCAGATCATTTACTTATGTGCACAGTTCTCATAGCTAACAATGATTTTGTTAAGAAACATAATCCATGTGCAACATTACAACATCACATGTGATCCATACATTCACCATAAACCAGAAAGCAACATAAAACACATCATAACACATAGATTTACGTGGTTCACCCAACTTGGGCTACATCCACAACAACTAGATTCTTATATTATTCATTAATAAATTTCTTACAACTACACATTGTGCCACAAAATATGAAACAATAATATCATCCCAAACATGCCTAGACATTCCGCTGCAGCACGAGTTCACTCCTCAGTCATACTATAGATCTCTTCCTTCACTCGACTCCCTTACCCAAAACGCATTCGCAACTTACATGCACCATCACTCTCTCCCTCTATATTTATATCTCTTACATATTTATACATAACAATAGGGATAATTCCATTACAAAAGTGGACAAAGTGTCCCCCAAAACCTGTTACAAAAGTGGATGAAATGTCCCCAAACCCCATAGTTTATAATTTTTGTCCTCCTTATGCTCACTGCTATGTCGTGCATCCTTTTGTCGTGCTCCTTGGCATCTGATCCCATTACACACTCTGGTCCTTCTTCTGATTTCCTTTTTCCCTTCAACTTCCTTTTGGAACAAATCCCAAAACTTATCCAAAATTCCTCTCCAACAAGCCCCCAACACTCACCTGTGGCTCATCTCGAGCCACTTAGGCATGTTTCCAGTGTGCCATGAATGTGTCGAAGGTATCCTTCGTTGTTGTGGCCTTTTCCTTGACCTCTAGTTCCTTCTGCAAAATTTGATCGATTGTTCTGGTTGTCACATGATCCTGCACCTTCTCGACACCTTCTTCAGCTGCCTATTTGAGGAGTCCTTGAGTCATTGTGAGGATCATTATCACCTTTTTTGCTTCTTCTTGCAAAACTTCTATATTCTGCACATGGGCTTGCTTCTCTTCCCCAAGCTGATTCATTTCTGAATACAACTTTCGATTTTCGTTCATCACAGTTACCACCTCTTCTAGTGGTAATGTGCCCATTGTTTCTTGTAATTTCTGCACCTTTCCCAGTGCAATCTGAATCATCTGGCTTATCTCATGTTGGACCATGTATTCATTCAATTGTGTCCAAACACCCATAGTTTATGTATATAGTTTTGTGCACTATACTTCTATAGTTTTTATGTTGTCGACCGTTGTGGTTGCAATTTGCTTCCTTGTCTCCCTCTCTTCAGGTGGCGTACTTGGTTTTACGTGTGCTTCCAGATCCACTATACGTGCATGGAAGCCCTGAATGGATCCACTTATCTTAGTGACCTGATCTTCCACCATGACCTCCTTCTCAGCCTATGCTTATGGGAGTTCTTGATAGACTCGCTTGAATGCCTACTACATTCTTTCTACTTTTTGCGCGGCCTCATCGCGCTCTTGTTTGAATTTTTTGTATTATGTCTCTAAGGCTTCATTTTCTGTTGTGAGATTTACTAGTTCAATAGATGTCTTCTTCATGCATACGTTCATCTCTTATGTTGCACCCATTTGTAGCTCCTGCAACACATCCATTAGTAGTTGATATAGCACTAGATCTATGTGACCTAATCCCCTAGCCTACTCTTGCATCTCAGTCGTGGAGAACTCAACTACCCCTGGTGATATCTTGATTATCCTTCTCTGCCCTATGACTGCCAAGGAATAGGATATTGTTGGTATGACCTCTATAGTCTTGGTCGTGTTGGTTGTTGGGTCATCCTCATATTGTCTCCCTAGTGCGATATTTGCGGCTTCTAACAATTGTCACAATTCTGCCATGTTGTTGCAATGCATGCTGAAATGTGTCGTTAGTGACTTCTTTTACCTGGTCACCGATCTTCTCCAAGTCTTCCTCTGTTAGTGCCTGAATAATGAATTCCTTAATGGATTTGCACTTGGGCCATTGATATCTGTATCTTCCTATCTTTGTCTCTTTTCTCTCACGGTCATGGCGTGGTGTTGGCGGTGGTGATGGCTCCTATGACCCCTTCCCTTTGTCCTGGTCACCTTATTATTTTTGTTCCTCCTCATCGACGTCATATACTTTCGAGTTGGGTTGCTTTTATGACTCTGTCTTTGTTGATGGAATATTCCATTCCTTGTCCCAATCGTCCATGATCATTCCCAGCTCTTCTTCTATCAGTCTGTATTGTGTCAGCAACCACTGTCAGTCTGGGTCTTTCTTCACTTGAACGTACATGTGGTGGTGCCCTACCTTAAACCATGACATTGAATTGTATGCCTCAACTACCTAAGGTGGTATACGTGGGGTATTTTCTATGCTATATATAATAACTTACTTATAGATATAGAATGTGACATTAGTGTCCATTTGGCGCACCTTATGTGTAGTGTACCAAAGTTTTTGATAGTGCGTGACTAAGTAAGGCTTCTCCGTCAACCCCAAAAAATGATTTTCGTCTGTCTCTCTCCGGGTTACTAGCGTGATCAAGATCAATAACCAAGAGTAGTTTAATTTCGTCCCCTTGTCCTGTGCTTCCTCGTAGTTAGTAAATAATTGGTTCAACAAAAATGTTTCCTAGTTCATCTGCACACCCTCTACAAATTATTCAACAGCCGCTATAATCGTTGTTGGGACCTGATCTTTTCTGCATTTCCTCAATAATTTGCAGGCTAAGACTTGCATCACAAACCTTATCGTCGGGTCGCTTATGCTAGCGACGCACAAACAACGCTATCCTCAGAATGTGTGAAACTTGTCTTTCATGCTCTCGGTGAGAGATTTCTCCTTCTTCTTATCAAAAAACTCGAACTCAGGGTCAAGTACCTTCAATGAAAGACCAGTAATGCACACTATTAAATCAGTATTAATGGATATTGGCCTATCTAACCACATATATCCTTTGTGCACACAACTCAGCAACATATTCATGTAGGCGATAATATCCCGGATCCATCCAAAATGCGGTATGTCGAACATGTTAAGAAGACCTGCTTTCTCCAACCCCCTAGCCCACACTTGTGGCTCTATTACAATCATGTGGATCTCGGAACTAATGAATTTCATCGGAAACTTACTGGGTATGAGCTTCAGAAACTTATTTTCATCAGTGATATCATGGTTGGCATACTTCAACACTGGTATCAGACCTAATAGATCCCCTTCTATTATGACATCTTCTGGGATCCGTGGCTCAAATAATGGGTACCTTGCATATTTTTGTAAGTGGACGTGTTTCGCTGACGGATTTCTTGGTGGGATATAATCCCTAGGAAATCGTTCGGCTGAAGATGAAGTTTCCTGTGTTTATTCAACTACTGGCAGCGTTGCAGGTTAGCTGTGCGGTTTCTTCTGCATTGAGGTCGATGTTGTTGCTGCCTTAGGTGCCATCTTCCTCTGCAACACTGATTTCAATCACTAGCTGATTCTGGAACTTTGTTCTGGTCTTCATCTCTGTAACTTTGGCTTCTTCAGTTGTGCAATCTTTAGCTCCCTATGGTGAAAAATAATCCCTCATTGGTCCTTTGCTTTCTTTTCTACTTATTTCCATATCTAGTCTCCTTTCGCACCTAATTTTTTCATCTAATCCACTAATGGTTGTCATTCATTACTTTCTTTTATTGCTCCATCACTTCGTATCTTCGGTGAATTCTCCATTTGATTTGGAAACCAATAAATTTCTCATGTATTTAATGTTACGTGGTGCCACTAATTTGTTGTCATGATAACTCTTTATTGCACGTCCCATCATGGTGTGTGTTAAATGCTCTTAGCTATCATCTTCTTTGTCTCAAATTTATGTGCGATCTCTTTCTTTTGCGCAATATTGTTGTCTTTGTATGTGTTCCCTTCTATTTACTCTTCTTATCACATGCTCATCTTCTTTACTTACTAACCTAATCTTATCTTTGTTCGCAACTTCCGACCTCTTCTGTTAACTTGTTTCATATGTTTTCCTATTTTTCTTGCTTTTTCTATCTTTTCTTTCCTATAGTACATTATGATACAATTTTAAATTGTGCTACTCCTCTAGTGCACGGAAGGACAACCGTCCCTATATATTTTCATTCGGATCCCATTCACTAGTCCTTCCATGACTTGTCCACCCAACTTCTCTAGCTGAACAACACTTGCGTCAGTCACATATTTGATCACGTATGGTCCTAGCCAGTGTGTCCTGAAGTTTCATGGGTGTTGTAAGAACTTGTTATCGTAAAGAAGTACTAGATCTCTTGTCTAGAACTTCTTCTGCTTGATGTGTCTATCGTTACATTCCTTTAATTGTGTCTTTTGTACTTGTTGATGGAAGCATGCAATAAAGTGATCTTCACTTAGTATTAGTAATTGTGATAGCCTTTCTTCCACTGCATCAGAATTCGTAAGGTATGTCATTTCCTCAATGCGCAGACTCGGTACAAGAAATTCCATGGGCATGACTTCCTCTTGACTTAATGCTAATTTAAAGGGTGTTTGTCCTATCAACTTCTTGCATGTAGTTCTATAATCCCAGAGTACTGAAGGGATCCTTAAATCCTAGTAATCTCTCCCTACGTTGCACACCTTAGTTAGTGCATTTTCCAGTATCTTGTTGAAGGCCTCCACCATTCAATTTTTATGTGGGTGATATGGAGTGCTCTTTCGATGTTGTATCTGGAACTCTATTCTCAACCTTGTAACTACGTTCTCAAACAAGAATCGTGCAACTATCTCCGCACTACAATCTATAATTGGTTTCATTTTTTCCCATCTTTTCAAGTAGTATGTCGCAGTAATTATGTATCTGTCTCTTGTTCTTCTTGTGGGTGGGTTAATAGGTCCGACAAACTACTCTACCCATTTGTCAAATGCTTGTACGGTAACATGTGGATTCAAGGGAATCTCATCCCTTTGTGATGGTCTTCCTACTCTCTGAAAAACATCGCAACTCTAGAAATATTCCTTCACGTCCTTATGGAGGGTAGGTCACCATAGCCCTGCACACAAGATATTTTGTGTTGTCTCCTTTCTTGCGTAATGTTCTCCTGCAATTCCACCATGTGCTTCTGCTAAAATCATGGGTCTTTCATGTTCTAGCACACATCATCATAGTATCCCATCTATGCCTAACCTATATAAGTTGCGTACGATCAAATAATAATATGATGCTTTAACCATGAGTTGTTTCTTCTGGGATACTCTCATATCAGATGGAGCCACTCTTGTGCTCAAGTATTGGAAAAGTTTTGCAAACTGGTCGTCTACCATATTGACTGAAAACAATTGTGCATCTGATAAGTTGTCGTCTAGGTTTCCTGCATCCTCTCCCATCAGAATCCACAACAAATGGTCTAGTCCTGCATTCAGTTTTCCTGGCTTCATGATAACTTCAAAATCATAGTCCTGGAACAATAACAACCATATGCATATCCTCCCCCCCAACATTGGTTTGTTCACTAGATATCTGAGTGAAAAATGGTCTGTATACATCTTGAAGTGGGATCCCAACATGTAATGTATAAAATTTTGTAAATCATACACCATTTCCAAGCCTTCCCTCTCTGTCATCATGTAATTTTTCTCAACAGTTGACAAGTTCCTACTAGCAAACGAAATAAGATGATCTAACTCGCCTTCCCTAGGCTAGGCTAACACTGCGCCTAGTGTTATTAATGATGTGTCCACATGGACGTGAAACTCATTCTGCCAATCTAGGAATACCAGAACGGGAATAGTTACTAACTTTTGTTTCAATACATCCAACCATTTCTGACAGTCTTTGTTCCACTGAATCTTAGCTTTTTTCTTCAGTAACTTCTCCATTGGGGATGTAATCTGTGCATAGACTTAAATAAATTTCCAGTAGTAACATGTATGACCCATTGTTTTTCTCAAATGTCACATTGATTCAGGTGGTGGAAAATTATCAATCATTGCTAACTTGGTCGGATCAACTAATAGACCTTGCTTTCATACTACATGGCCTAACAATATCCCAAACGATGCGTTGAAAATACATCTCTTCCAATTTAATGAAATATGATATTGTATACATCGATCAAGCATCAACGTTAGAGTTTCTATGTGATCTTTCAACATGATAAAGACATTCCAATCATCTAGGTATACTTCAAGAAATTGATGAATAAATTCCTTAAATCCTGCGACAACTACTCTAAAAACCATAACAAGTGCATTCCTTAACCCAAACGACATCACCGTGTACTTGTAGCTTCCCCACTCCATCACAAATGTCTTCTTGTGTCTATCTTCTGGCTCAATCTTTATCTGATGGATCCTGGAAAGTCGTCGGTGAATGAATATGCCTCTTTTCCTCCTACATTTTCCAATACTTCATCTGTAAACGGGGTCGGGAATGGGTCATGCAACCAGGAATCATTCAATTTTCTCAAGTCTACACAAATTCTAATACCCCCCACCTTCTTATCTTAAACCACCATTAGACTTATCGATTCAAATTCTGCGACGGGCTCAACTATACCAACTTCTATCATCCTATTAAGTTGTTCTTTCACTTTTTCCTTATACTTTGGATTCAACTTGTAAGGTCTCTGTCTCACAGGTTTAGCATATGATTTCAACGGAATCTTCATCTCACCTAATTCTCCACCTATCATGTTCATATCTAAAAAGTTGGTTGGAAAAATATCTTGATACTCATGCAATAAATCTGCGATATTTTCCATGGTCTCATCATTCCAATAATCCCCAATGTTTGCAAAATTTGGCTTCTCCTCCATGTCAATGTTCACTTTTCACACTCTTAAGGGCTTCACGTATGCGTCAGATTCAAGTGTTGGACCTACTAAGTCACACTCCCCTTCAATTTTTTATACTTGTATATTTCTTGGGTCTTCTTTGTCTTCATCATCCTCGGTAATGTTATAACATTCCAATAATTCATGAGTTGTCGCAGACTCTGTGTGTGCACTATATGTAGGTACTAATTCTACTTGTCCTTCTTCCATATGTCATTTTTCCATAAAAAAAAATCCTCTAATGGCTTATAAGAGTGTATCAACTAAAGGTGACTTAGCTTCAAAAGTAAATGTTACCTTAATTTTTTGGATGATATCCTCTCAATTCGTTGTTCCCCTGCACACTTCTAGCTCTAAGTACCAACTCATGGGAACTGTCTCCATCGTATGTATGAACTTGTGCGTCCATTCCTACTTCGAAACTTTCTCTCAAGTTGTCATACATTGTGCCACATGGTCTTTCAAATCGCTCATGCATGTATACTTGGTCATATTATCCTTTGTTCCAAACCTTATTTGCATTAGCCTTTTGCAATGTTGCCAATCCTCTATCCCTTCCTTGTGGGTTGCCCACCACCTCGTTGGGGTCACTCTCAGTGAAACATCTAACGCTAACAACCTTTGTTGTTGAGGTATATGCAACTCGAATTCGTTAACAAAATAACTTACCTCAATTAATCCATCGAACTTTGGCGTATCACATATCTCTGTTCCGATTTAGCGCAAAGAGCGAGTAATGAACGCAAACCTTCTGGTCGATACTTCATACAACTAATGTTGCCAGTGTTCAAGTCCTTCCTCCGAGTCTAATGCGTAAGAGCTTATGCTTCTCCAACTAAGCACACCATCTGCAATGGGATTGATGTAGTCATCCATCCATGCAGTCATATTATATAATTTATCAATTTCCTTTCTTGCGGGATCCACATATCTTCTTTCCTCCATAGGGTCTAATGGTGCAGTGACCTTAAAGTCTCCTCCAAAAATCATCTCTCTTTTCTTTAGGTTGATAATCACCTGATTGTCGAAGGCCCAATATAGTCCAAGCAAGGCGGGCTACAACTGGTTGTTATCCAAAATTTTGATGATTTCAAAGTCAGCTACACTCTGCAATCCATCTATGTTCACAGGTACTCCCACCAGTCTCCCGATCGGTATTATCTTATGTTGGTTAGCCAACCTCAACTAGATAATCGACCACACTAGCTTTGGTTTCCTCATCATTTCCCATGTCTGTCTTGGAAGAACGTTAACGTCTGATCCTAAGTCCAAGATGACATTATCCATGTGATATTCTCCTATATGCACACTTATTTTGAACTCTTTGTTTGTCCTCTTCTTGCATAGGACTTGGTTCACTGCTTTCTGCGTTGTAGGTACTTCTATATCTTGTGTAAATTGATGGATCATCATGCGCAATGTATTAAGTGTTGTCTCATCCTCTATCAATTCTAAACATCTTTTTAGAAAGTCCTTCAAAACATTTTCCTTCTCGACTGGTCTGTCTAGAATAGTAAAGTCATACACTGACGACATATCGTATACAGGTGGTGTCTTCGATCTTGAAGCTATCTAGTCTGGTCCTAGTATTTCTCTCCTTGCTTGCTAATAATTCTCCCTTTCTTCATGTGGATTGAGTGTTGGCATGGGTTCAACTTCGTTTCTTATCCATTTTTCAACTCCCTTTCCTTTCCTTTCCGCATCCGGTCTAGTTCCCGTTCCACTGCGCATAACATTTTCTAATTTTGGTTGATCATCATGTTCTTCAACGGCTATCATCTGCAGGTTCTAGTTCTAGTTCTGATGATGTGTCTGATGTTGGTTCTAATTCCCTCTCACCTGCTACTTTGCTATCAATTGAGGACAGTCTTCGATCGCAGGATCCAAGGCCTTGCAATGCATACATGTCGTGCAAGTATTTGGGCAATCTGTTGCTAAATGTCTCATTTGATTGCAATTGTAACAAATTATCGATCCTCTCCCTCCTCGATCAAATTCTCCAGGTCCTCAACCTCTATCGAAACCTCCATGTCCACCCTAATTAAATCCTATTGGAGTGTTATATTGTGGAATTCCTACTTTTGCTGCGACATTTTCCTCCTGGATTATGTACGCATCTGAAGTGTGCTCTCTCATCAAGTCGAATGCGCGACAATCTTTCTCATCATGTCCTACCGATTTGCAAAATTTACAGAATAAATTTCTCGGGGTGCTTTGATATTTCTGCAGTAGAGGACAAGAAGTTGGATGATGCCCCCGTGTATTACATATCTTGTGGTACCCCACTCCTCTTGCCAACAGGTCCGGTGCTCATGTGGCCATATATTGCGCGAAGGTTGGACATTGTTCCTTTCTATGGCCTTTTTTCTTGCATGTTATACACCAAACATGTTCACACTTCTCATTTTCCTTCGTTATCTCTGAAAATTGAATTCTCAATCTAGCCAACTATGATTGTACCTGCACCATACCTGCGCCATCTCCTACAAGAGATGATTCTAATTTCATCGTGATTTCCAACGCTTCGGTTTGCGACATGATTTTATGTTGTGTTAATGAACAATGAATGTGGGGTAATGGGCCTACTATAAACCATTATCGATGTTGTTCGTCGGGAATTTGAAAGGTTAACCTACCCATTACATCTTTAAATCTCTAGTCAAAATACCACATTGTCAAATGTTAATTGTGACTTGTTAATTCGTAATTGTTAATTCACTTAAATTAAGTGAAATTGTTAATTCACTTAAATTAAGTGATTAAATATTATAAATGATGTCTTAAATTAAGTGATTCAATATTTATTTTTTTCTGAATTTAAATTTTGTAACTTTAAAAATACATTGTTAATTATTTAAATTAAGTAATTAAATATTATAAATGATGTCTTAATTTAAGATTTATTTCATTAATAATACATATTTTATTTTAAAATTTAATTAATATTTAAATCGACTTTCAAACTTTAAAAACACTATAAAACATGTTTGAAAATTTAATAATAGTTTAATCATTTAAACAACAAGTTATGATAAAATATTAATTTATTCTTTACTTTTATTTTTATTTAACTATAAAATCTAATGTGGACAAGAATTATATCATCATCGTACTCAATTTTTAAATATGGTTCTATCAGATCTTTAACATAGTTGAAAATTTAATAATAGTTTAATCATTTAAACAGCAAGTTATAATAAAATATTAATTTAGTTTTTTACTTTATTAG
Source organism: Picea engelmannii (assembly GCA_009831015.1). Taxonomy (NCBI): domain Eukaryota; kingdom Viridiplantae; phylum Streptophyta; class Pinopsida; order Pinales; family Pinaceae; genus Picea; species Picea engelmannii. The sequence goes on along the minus strand of ML799530.1, from coordinate 55,751 downwards.
ATATAAAATCTAGTGTGGATAAGAATTATATCATCATCATACTCAATCTTTAAATAAGGTTCTATCGGATCTTTTATAAAACATAGTTGAAAATTTAATAATAATTTAATCATTTAAACAACCAGTTCTAATAAAATATTAATTTATTATTTACTTTTATTTTTATTATTTAAATATAAAATCTAATAGGGATAAGAATTATGTCATCATCATACTCAATTTTTAAATATGGTTCTATCTTTTCTTTAAATATATAGTTACATCATTATGGACCCAAAAGAAACTAACATGCATATATTTACTTTAAAAAACTGTTTTTTTTTTTAAATATTATTTACATTATTAATAATAATAATTATTTAATTTTAAGATTATATTATAATTTAAAAAATTAAATTTTCTTCAATATTATTTACATTATCAATAATAATAATTTTTTAATCTTAAAATTATAATGTAATTATATATCAAATAAATTTTAAGATTATAATGTAGTTAAAAAAAGTTAAATTTTCTTCAATATTATTTACATTATCAATAATAATAATTATTTATAATAATAATTTTTTAATCTTAAAATTATAATGTAATTATATATCAAATAGATGTATGATAATTTATTTATTTATAAGATAAAAAATATTTTCTATAAAGTAATTTAACTATTAAACTTATAAAAGTATACATATTTTATTTATTTAAGATTCAAATCTCTACAGCATCTTAAAAGAGATTTAACTATTAAACTTATAAAAATATACATATTTTATTTATTTAAGATTCAAATCTCTACACTACAACATATTAAAAGAAAACATATACTCTTAACTATTTAACTCACTCAAATTAGACATCATTATCATTCTCTATGTCACTATTATAAAACTTTTATAATCTAACCTACTTTATTAATAACAAACTCTATTAAAATTCATGATACATTATAGTTTGTACTTTGGAATAATGTTAAAATATTAAAGTTTAGAGTTTAGGATTTATTGGTTGAACATTAATGGATAACCCAATCACTTATGTATTTAATCGAATTAACAATTACGAATATGTATTTTTTTAATCCGCCGCAGACTTGTCAAGAAACTGAAAGCGAGAGTACACGTAACGATCGAAATTGGGAAAACGTCATGGTCACGCAACATTACACGTAATGACCTTCAAACATTCTATTTGTAGAATGTATTCTCTTGTTGTTGACGAGGATGATGACAAGTCAATACTTTTGAAACAACATCCATCCAGATCACAACAAACATACATCTTTCTTAGGAATTTTTCTTCAAGGAAATTTCTTCCTCGTATTTTTTGAAAAATTTATTGCGCCTATTTCCAAAGCATAGAAAGTAGGAAATGTTGTTTAAAAAATTAATTTTAAGTTATTTGGGTTTTTTACATTAAGAAAAAATTAATAATGATTTGTGAGATTTTAATTAATTATTTTTTATTGATAAAATATGATAAAGTGTTTAGAAATATTAATT
>ML799530.1:27628-38672 GCA_009831015.1 Picea engelmannii | reverse complement strand
CATGTGGTTGTTCATTTGCTACAGTGTCATTTTTACATCTTGTAAGGTTTATCTATGTGATGGAATATATTTCTAGTATGAGTGTGTCTATTAAAAGTAATTTGCCATGCAATTCTTCGAGCTTTCTTTGTCAAACATCAATGTTACCATGTCATTGCTCAAATATTCTGATATTGTTTTGCATTTTCAGATTATAAGCTATACTAACTAAATTGGCACTGTTTAAATTTTTACTATTCCCGATTATGTTTTTAGTGTAGAGATATAGATATTGATTTATACAAGCATAAACAATTGTAACCCACCTAATGGACATTTGGCCTTTTCATGTTTTGATATCTGGTTATGTTTTTAATGTAGAGGTATATATATTGATTTACATAAGTATAAACAATTATAACCCACCTAAAACCAAAACATAGAACAATTAGACAAAATCATTTCTTACTCACACCATGACCTAGAAAAAAGAAATAAACTAGGTGAAAAGAAATCATATTAAACTTTAATAAACTACAAAACTATGCAACATTTATTTGATATCATATTTAACTTAGAAAAACTAGAAAACAATGTCTTAGATAGCCCTACAAAGAGCATATCAGCAATAACAAGCTCCAAGAATACTTCAGTGCACAAAACAGAATAAGCCACGGATCATGATAAAAGGAAATGTTCACCCTCCAAGGTTTAATCAATGAACATAATTTTAATTTGGTGTGTATGATTCAATGAACATAATTTTAATGTGGTGTGTATGATACAGAATATTCATTTCTTTCTGGGTAGAAAAAGACGAGTTCAAACAACGATGAAACCAAACGTGCGAAGTCCATGTAACATGGATTTGTACTGACATTCATTAAATTTAGAAATTTCCTTCCTAACCGAAAAATTTACTGAAGCAAATCACAAACAGCAAGTCCATCTAAAAGTAATAAACCACTCCAGAAGTAGTTTCCATCCAAAACCACTCCACATCAAACCATGAAAAAGAACTAGCATGCCAATCCAAGTCAATTAATTAATTTAATATTTTATAGTATAATGTTTTTGAAATCTCTACGGAAAAACTAGCATGCCAATCCAAGTGGAATTAGTTTATTTAATATTTTAAAATACAATGTTTTTGAAATCTCCACGGTTCAACTCCCAGGTCGCCACTTGATATATTTAAAAATATATCTAAAGTACTTAAAAATTGTTTCCCCTCCACCTCTTTTGCATCGCTCTTAAAAAAGCATATTCTAAATGTTTGATTTTTTTATTGTTTTTAAGAATAATTTTTTTTTTATTGTTTTGAAGAGTAAATTTTCTGATTATTAGAAATTCAGTTAAAAATTGTTAAAACTTCAAATTTAAGTGATTAAATCTGTATAATTTGAATGCTTTTAAAGTTTTTTATAATGCTGAATTTATTTATACGTTAAAAATACAATTTAAACAACATAAAATAATGATTTTACCAAAATATATTTAACCCAATTCAAATAAAAAAATTCAAAAAATAAATCAAATATTTAAACATCCTTTTAAAATACTTAAAAATTGTTACTCCTCCACTTACTTAAATAATCAATGAAGAACTCATTCCTATAATCCTAGTCTTCAGCGAAGACTAATATTAGATAAAAAAACGGACATATAAGACATATTGACTTCAAAATTCAATTTAATATCATGTTGAATGTCATCAACATTACTCTAGATTCGGGAAAGAAGATATTGAAAAAATGGAGCAAAAGTCCACAAAACCTAAGATAAAGACATGTTCAATACTCAATGTGATTTTTATTAAAGCGAGGGCTTTTAAAATAAAATAAAATAAAGCATTTTTAAACCACAAATCAGAGGTCAAGGGGTTCAGAAAGAAAAGAAAATGTAAAGGGAAATAGTGTTAGTGAGAAATAACGTATAGGATGGATCTTGAATTTGTGTGAATAAAATAAATAAAATATTAAGTTAAAAAGTTAAAACTTATTAAATATAAAAATTAGATCAAACAATTAAAAAGTAGTTAGGAATAAATGTATTTTAAAATAGTGAAAGAAAGTTAAAATATATTAGAATATAAGAATGGAAAGATATATAAGTAAAAAAAGTTAAAAAAAAAAAAGGAATATATTATAATGGAAAGATATATAAGTAAAAAAAAATATGATAATGAATCTTGATTTATAAAGCTAAATCAATGGTGTGAGGATAATAGCAAGTGGGTAGGATAAATAAAGGTTCAAATAAGAATAACAAAAATAAAGAAAAAAAAATGAACAAATATAGGTTTTTGTTTAGGGAAGGGATTAGAATAAAAACCCAAGGTAATTAGGAGGATGGGGTGTTAATAAGAATTTTAATTTATATGGAGGCAATGCATGACAAGTATAGGGGGGATAGTGTTAATATGTCTAGGTAGGGATTTGTGAGGGTTTTTTCAAGGGTTGAGTGTTAATATGTATAGGTAGGGGTTTATGAGGGTTCTTTAAGGGTTCAAAAGTTGTTTATGATATGCATATTGGTGAGGGGGTAGTAAATGTTGCAATGTGTAAACCCATCTTAAGCTAGAATGACAGGTGGTGTGGTTAGCACATTGATATGTTGATTTTGTAGAAGTTGGCATGTTGTTGGAAATAACAATAGACTCGCTAGCACATGGATTTTTTCCAACGGTCTCGGATTAACTAGGCACAAGAATAATGGACCTACTCAATTGTTTGAGACATCCACCTTGAGTTATCAAAGTTAACTAGATCAACTTGATTTGGGAGCAATTGGTTAGATACTCAAATAAAAATAAATGAGCCCATGTATTGAACAATAATGGAAGAGAATATGTATGATCATGCTTCATGTTAGTGCCAACTTTTTGGTGTTCTTTGAGAGGTTTTACATCTTCAAGAGGAGGGAAAACCTATTGATACCAACAATATAAAGTTGAATATGACCATTAGGATGTGATGTTCAAGGAAAATACCATGTATGTGATCCATGTATCTAGATCTTGGATTGAATATCTCTTTCTCTTCCTCATTGTACCTACACAAGCAATCATTTTTAGATCATTATCCCATAGATTATAGGCTTGCACATAAACAAAAGTAAGAATGTTGAAGAGATAGGTTGAAAATTTTTACTTCCTCGCCAATAAAGACTATTCAACCCTACAAATCTAAGAATGAATCAAGACAAACTAAGAGGATCTACTAAAACTCTTGTTTATCCTTTTAAGAAAAAGATAGATTTTCAAAAGCTCATCAATGCTTGAATGAAATGACTTTAATGAGAAATTAACAGTGATCTAATGAGAAATATGTTTTTGCATGCACTACCAACCTCTCCTAGGGATACACTTGTGTAAAATTGTTGCCCAATCCAAGGAGGAGTAAGTCGTTGTATGAGCGGTAATTTGGCAAGGCAACATAACATTTTTTCTCAAGGGGAAATCATTGTGTTGAGGTTGGAGAGATAACCCATCATATAAAATGATTTTCCTTGAAGAACAAGTCAAACAATTAATAAAAATCCAATGTGAATCTACCATATGTCATAAAATATTAGGTAAGAAGAGAAGTAAATTGTTTTGTTGAGGGACGTATGTGTACTAGGAGTACATAAATTAAGAATGGGGAAGACAATGTGCTTTGGTTAATAGAGAATTACTACTCATCGAATCTCTAGCCTCCATGTGTCATAAAATCAATGTGCAGGGAATTAGAGGTCATCTTTATCAATGTGCGACATTAATAATTTTTTTAGGAACGCATTAAATAATTTTCTCAATCCCCAAGAACGTCATCTTTATCACTTATGCAATAAAATCTCAAAACGTAAACAAATGATATGAAAGATAAATAAATTTAAATATTTAACATTAATAAAATTTAATGTGTAACTTTTGTTCTACGAAATGGTTTTTTTGTTGGAATAGGGTGATATAAATTTCCATGAAATTACTATTTTTTTGTTTTTCAAAATCCATTTCTAAATGCATAAATGGATTCAGCATGCTGAAAACCTTTGGGGCGCTAGGATAATACAAAAATAATCACTCAAATCTCCAAGCTAACAATTTCTCACCAGATTTACAACAAATGTTCGTGAAAAAAATCACCATTTCGTAGAAGTTTAAATTACGACTTAAAAAAGTGGATCAAAAGTCCGCAAAACATAAAATAAAGGCATGCTCAATATTAAATTATTTTATTAAAGTGAGGGCTTTTGAAAATAAAGAATTTTCCCGTATGGGATGTCAGGGACGCAATCAAAGCATCGATGCGTCCTCGACCCCCCCCACCCACCTCACTTCCAGATCTGTGGACACCTGCCAGCAACCTTCATCATCCACCTCGCCTCCTCATTCAGTTTAAAACCCCTCACCATTGTCTATTCCTCCCACTTGAGTGTCCATGTCCTCACATTCACGTCATGATTCTGCACGTTCCTTACCAGCTCAATCCCCTTGTCCTTCACATGCGATTTGGGAAGGTGGTGAAGTAAATGATTTTGATGGCGGATACAGCCCATATCTACGCTAATCATGGGAGCATTCTCCACTTATGTGCCCTGGCGTTGGATGGCTATTTTATCTGCGTCCCCTTATGGTTGCATTACTTCTTGTCTCTTGTTGTTTGTCTCTCATGTCCCTCCACAACTTCTCTGTTGCACCCTATGGTGGGAACTTCCTCACCCTTCTCGCTCCTGCATCTTGTGCTCTGATTCTCCAAATCCTTTGACATGGCTCGAGGAAGCTCTTCTAGTCGTGGTCGGGGGGCACCTCTTACAGACCCAGAACCCGGTCAGGCTTTCAACTGGTAGATGTGGCTGAAAACTCTGCAGATACCTATCTCTCAGTCACCCCTCCGAAAATTCAGTCAGAAATGGATATGGCCGAGGTTGATGTTCATGTTCTACGGAAGTTCATCTCAGACAAAGAGGTGAAGGAGATGACCAACTTGTGGGTTCCTGACATTGGTTCCATCCATGGTCGATCCTCGTAGTACCTCAAAACTGTGGACATCTATTGGAACCTTAAAACTCTGATGGGAAGAGTTCTGTTGGACCACCGTGAAGGCCGCCAAGAAGTCCTCATGCAACTCCAGATCAAGATGATCGACTACAAGCTGAACTTGATAGCTGACAAGATGGACGGCATGGATTTGTCCAATCTAGATTATGCTCAGCCCCAAGTCCCAACGACAACAGGCCAAAACATTAACTAAGTTTTATGTTTTTCCTTCTGTGGTTTTTTTCAAATTACCAGCAAGGTTTGGGTTTACCACCTCTGCTTAGTAGATTAAATAAGGAAAGTAGTACTCATAGAGGAACTAGAAACTATTCTTGTTTTAGCTTATATTACTTATAGATCTTAGACATATCAAACAATGGTTGAATGACAATGTTATGTTTTGATGTTGTTCTGATTTCCCAGCAGACAGGCCAACCATTTTTTTTTTGTATAATTTCTCCCTATCGGTACTACAAAAACTCTGGATTATGGCAAAAAAAAAAATAATAAAGAATTTTTAAATCACAGATCATGGGTTCAAAGAAATGAAAATGTAAAGAGAAATAGAGTTAGCGAGAAATAGATTTTTAATTTTTGTAAATAAAATAAATAAATAAAATATTGAGTTAAACCTTATTAAATATAGAAATGAGATTAAATAATTAAAAAGTAGTTAGATTATTTTAAAATAGTGAAAAAAAAGGTAATTGTTGTCTATAAGTTAAAAAAAGGGGAGTTGTTGAGCAACAAGTCCCTGCTAAGAAGACCGAAACGATGTGCTTTGATTTTTATTCATGCGGGGTTTCCATGAGTATTTTAGTCACATAAATTCATTAAATTACTGGAAATGCACCTTTGGAGCAAGTTGGAGTTGTTGTTGCCCCGTCGACTAAATTCATAGGTTCAACTAGACTTGGTAGCATAGAGGCCTGAGCCTGCACAGAGCAGTTGCATTCATGATTCTGACATACTTAAAGTCTTTCGATAAAAATGAGTAGGGAATGGAACCAGACAAAAGAAGATGGAACCCTATATGCTTACTTAAAGGACATTATTTCAATTGTTTGAACCTGGACACTATATAAAACACAGTACCTTATAGAAAAGGTAGATATGCCATGGAAAACCTGCCCATAGTAGAATGGGCAGACAATAATTTCTTTTTCCATATTTCATGAAATTGAAATTAAAATTATATTGTTTTGTGCAGGTTCTCGTTCTCTACTATGTTCCTTGCACATAGTGAGTAATTTTTTATAGAATTTATGGTGGTGAAGGTTAATAACTTCCATGTAACGCATTGGTTTGATTTATGCTTACATAGGATTTATTTTACAAAGATGTATGAGAGTGATGAAGCTTCACTAGGTTAGTGATAATGGAAAGGTATTGGTGCCAATGCAGGCTTGGACGAGCACTCCTTATTATATGGCTATTCTTGGTCTTAATAATCACTCAAAGTTACACTGCAAGTTTAACATCAATCCTCATTCTTGACTCAAAGTTACACTGCAAGTCTAACATCAATTCTCACAGCGGGTTTCAACAAAAATTCAAGGAATTGATAGCCTAGTAGTAAACAATTCACTAATAGGATATCAAACTGGATCATTTGTTAGAGACTATAGCCTAGTAGTAAACAATTCACTAATAGGATATCAAACTGGATCATTTGTTAGAGACTATAGCCTAGTAGTAAACAATTCACTAATAGGATATCAAACTGGATCATTTGTTAGAGACTATCTATCAGAAAAGTTCAATATAGCCAAATCCAGACTAGTTCCTTTAGATTTGATCCAGAAGTATGTTAAAGCTTTATCTCTGGGACCAGACAAAGGAGGTTTAGCACTAGTTGTCCCTATATTCAATTGTTTTTATACAAGCATTGTGGATTTACAATTGTGGGTGGACAATTTTCCGAAAGTGGATAGGGATTTATAAGTAGACTTCCTCTCACTTTTGTTTTCTCATTTTACTCTTCTTCAATATGAAAATCATGACAAAATCTATGTTGATATGGACAGTTTTTTCCAAAGAACTCCTCGCTCGCACCCGATATAACCACAGCTATCCTGGCCTTCTCTAAGAACGACAGACTTCATAGAATTAACAATAACTGGTGGAAAAATTATGCATGTTATAAAAGCCACAGAAACAATAATTTTTATTATTCAAAAATAGCAAATTAGAAAGCTTTGAAAGTGGAGCCAACTCACACTTCTTGCCTGGGGCAAACAAACAAACTAAAGATATCTATTTAGTAAAGTGGAAACTTATATATGCAACGTCATATGTTAACATGTAGTGCCTACCCATAGTAACCAAGCGGAATCTCTTAGCCCAGCTCTGGCATCCAAGCATGTCCTAACATACATAAATGCACACCATACAACGTGTCCATAATTTTTCTTGCAAAAGGAAGACGTGGAGAATCGACACTGAAAGGAGTTCAAATATCGAGAATGTTTACTATATTTTAGCTTTAATAAACTGCATGGTAGGTAAATCTTATGTCCTCGTACAACTAACTCTGTGAATATGGCCACCGTTCAGGTTTGAGCATGATGGTGCATCGCCTCTCCCAGACGGGATCAATATCCCATTTCATATTTTGGAAAGAATCCCAGAATAGTTGTTTTTTATTTAACCAACAATGGGGAGGGAGGATATGACCACAAAGGATTATTATGGGGGTATTTTGATTCATCCATTGGGGTTTCTAATTCACATTTTGAAATAGCCAATTTGATATATTTTTCATTGTCCCTCCAGCTTGGTTGGGCCTGAGCACAATAATCTTCAAGTCAAGGGGCTAAGCATTCAAAACCGCTCCCAACCACATATTTTATGAAGGCTCAGAGTGGTTTGGTCGAGTTCATACAGGTATGCCTCCCAACTCACTTTCTTTGAAGTTACAGCATTAGTAGTAATTCCCCCGCTCTCCCAGTTGAAACTTATAAAGCTCTCGGGTTATCAAGTTGATTTCTGCTATGTATGTACCAGATATTGGCCTGCCCAGCCATCGCTTGAAGTCAACCCGCCCTATTTGTTTGTTGATCCTATGGCCTCGTGGTCCTCAATCTTTCAACAATCTCCTTTGAAAATAATGAATGATTCAAACTATGACAAAGAATAATAATAATAGGATAATTGTTCGAGGTTATTGCATTCACTGGACAAGGAATAGTGAATGATTGAAACTATGGCAAAGAATAATAGGATAATTCTTGGAGGCTATTTCGTCCACTGAACAAAGAAGGAATAATGAATGGTTGAAACTATGACAAGGACTAATAGGATAATTGTTCAGAAGCTATTGTATTTAATACTGAACTCTTTTCACATATTTCACAATGCTAAAGTGCCTATTACATGACCCCGTCACATACTAAAAAGGATAATATGTCACGGTCTTTCATATGTGTGCTCGTAAAAGCAACAATTCAATCGAGTTATAGTGACATCAATGAAATTTCTGGTTGTCAATTTTTTCTCTTTTATCATCTATTTTATAACTTTTGTTACATGTTATTTCTACAACATATGCCTATGTTGTAGCTTCGTTTCACACTAATAAGAATAAATATATTTCCTCCACTGATTAGAATAAATCTATTTCCTCCATGGTGAGAAACATAAATAAATATTGGGAATCTATAGCCTTCATTGTGAGAAAGTAAAGACATGATGACCATAAACATCACGTACCCATGTGATTTGATATAGGCCGATATTTCAAAATTCATTGCTATCAATACACCACTGTAAATGTAAAGTGTTTATTGATTAACTCAGACAAATGGCCTTTCGGCGGCAGTTTGATTCCCTTCGGTGGATTACGAAAGTGATCGGTCCACTATATTTCGCGCTCACATTGCGTTTTCGATTCTGTCGATCAACATCTGGGTTGTTCACATCTAGAAAAGAATAATAGATTCATATTTTTTCTAACAAATGATGGAAAATGATAGAGTTGTTGTTGACAAATTCTAGATTTGTTTTAATAACATTGTGTTGTAACATACGTTGTGCGAACGGTAAACCCAAATAATGAAGCGAATTAAGAAGAGATTTGTTAATGTCATCAATAAATATTGTTAAAGGTAAACATTTGTGATGTACGTTGTTGGGACGCACAAATTCCCATCACGATGCTTTCCCATCTCCACTGAACAAAAATAAAACCACGCATTAGAAAACTCTCTGTCTCTCTCTCTATATAACACATATCCAATTTTTACAAACTAGCTGGTTAATATGACATGGATTAACCTTGTCAACTTGTTGAGAAACTGAGCGCATAACTGAAACTACGTATGTTTTGGTTGTAAAGTGTCTTAGCCTAAGAATCACTTTAAGTTGTTGTAAACACACAATTGTAGCTTCTCCTGTCATGAATCCCACTATCATTGCATGGGAAATCTATAATGAAACCCAATCTGTCGCATAGAATATGCAATTATTTAGATAAGTTTTCTAAAGCATAGAAGCCTACAACAAGCTGCCATTTACTCAGAACAAAAGGGGCATGTTGATTCATTCAATAATAAAACTGTTTAAATTGCAAGAATTGGTCACCTTGAATGAGTACCTGAGAACGCCCAATGAAGCTTGGAAAACGCCAGCAAAAAACATAGCAGTGAAAACCAAACGCATATACAAGTGTGGATTCTCTTCTAGAGACACTTCACTCCCAATATTAGATGTTAGAATAAGAGATACAACTGCCACCGTTCCCACTGTGACGTCTTTCGAGCTAGAATTTGGCATAAATAAATAAATAAATAGGTGGCACGAAGCTAGAATTTGTGATAACCCCACACCATATACAGTGATAAAAAACATAAATAAATTCTATATCTGTGTGTATTATATCTAGTAATAGGCAACAAAGCATTAAGAGACTTAGTGGGTGGATTAATAGGCTTATAAAGTCCAATTATAGGAGGAAAATCCGTGAGTTTAGCATAACTTATTCCCTATACCATAAACAAAAAACAGTTCACAAACATCAACAACAAATAGTTCACAAACATCAGACAATATTCTTCAGATACCTTAAACAAAATAAAACAAAACTGGGTTAGACTTGATGAAATCCTTAATTACTTGTGGGATAGCAAGGCTGGCTATGGTGATGCAGCAGTTCAGTTTGGCTAATCTTGCTGCAGCAAAGAACAAGTACCTTGGTTGCAACAGAAGGGAATGCAGGGGACGAGCAGAAGGAGAAAACAAAGTTATAATGTTGAGTAGAAGCGGAAAACTCAGAAGGGAAAACAAAGCTAGAAGCGAGGAGGAAGGAAAACGCAACGATGGACACCTATGTACCTATGTGTGTTCTGTCATGCTACAGCGTACTACGTGTCATGCAATAGTGTACTACCTGTAAGATAAATGGATGCAAGGCACCTCCTTACGATATGGAGTATTGCACCAAACATTTAATGTTGCGAAGTAATGCTAGATTCATCTCTAGCATTACTTCGTTGGGTAAAATTCAGAACACAATGTGAACTTTAAATAAAAAATAACCTAAGCTATCCTCCCCTGTGCCTCGAGAAGAGGCCAAATAAGAGGCTGAACTTAAAACTTAGGTTAAAAAACAACCTAAATTATATGTTTTCAGAAAAGTTTGGTTAAAACCATCAAAATGCATTGATTTCTGTGTCAAATTAATATGAAAATTGAAAACCAATTACTAAGAGTCCCCAGCTCGAAGGGCAGGGCCTAATAAGAGGAATATATTAGAATGGGAAGATTGTATATTAGTAAAAAAGGAGGCAATAATGAATCTTGATTTAGAAATAAATGCAATGGTGTGAGAACTTAAGGTAAAGGTAAAGGATCATGACAAGTGGGTAGGACAAATAAAGGTTTAATAATAATAAAAAGAAATAAATAAAAATTGAACAAATATAGGTTTTGTTTAGGGAGGGGATTAGAATAAAAATCTAAGACAATTACCACGAGGATGGTGTTAATAAGAATCTCAATTTATATGGAGGCAATACATAACAAGGATTTAGTGTTAATATGTCT
>ML799530.1:0-17840 GCA_009831015.1 Picea engelmannii | reverse complement strand
GAACGGTCGAGATTAATTCATCCTGATCAACGACGCTCAGGCGAATTCCAGACCCCCCTTGCCATTCTTCCTTTAATGGGGGGGAGGGTCCGGAATAGTGTGGCGTGTGAAGTGGGGCCCCTCCCGTCATGTCGACCACCGTGTCGCGTTTTCCCTCTCTGCCACCTGTATTCCACTTAACCGCGCAATGGGGCCGTTTCTCATTGGTTGTTCTCCGACCTTGTTGGGATTCGCCCCCATTGGTCGATCGCTAGCCTTGTCAGGATTCAGCTCTTGCCAAGTCAAACGAATCGACATGACTGTAGCGCCGAGGCGCAAAACCTAAAAGAGGTACTGCATTTATTCGGACTGTGATCATGACCCGCGACCACATGGGAGCGGGGAGAGAGAAAGAGTTAGCTTACGCTGGTCCTCCATGGATGTTTAGGGCTTCTGATTCGTCTGAAGTCCGGAAAAATCCGATTTAGGTAGTGGGTATGTGACATTCTCCAACTAAGCACACCATCTGCAGTGGGATTGATGTAGTCATCCATCCATGCAGTCATATTATATAATTTATCAATTTCCTTTCTTCCGGGATCCACATATCTTCTTTCGTCCATAGGGTCTAATGGTGCAATGACTTTAAAGTCTCCTCCAAAAATCATCTCTCTTTTCTTCAAGTTGATAATCACCTAATTGTCGAAGGCCTAATCTAGTCCAAGAAAAGCAGGCTACAACTGGTTGTTATCCAAAATTTTGATGATTTCAAAGTCAGCTACACTCTACACTCCATCTATGTTCACAGGTACTCCCACCAGTCTCCCGATCGGTATTATCTTATGTTGGTTAGCCAACCTCAACTAGATAATCGACCACACTAGCTTTGGTTTCCTCATCATTTCCCATGCATGTCTTGGAAGAACGTTAACGTCTAATCCTAAGTCCAAGATGACATTATCCATGTGATATTCTTCTATATGCGCACTTATTTTGAACTCTTTGTTTGTCCTCTTCTTGCATAGGACTTGGTTCACTACTTTCTGCGTTGTAGGTACTTCTATATCTTGTGTAAATTGATAGATCATCATGCACAATGTATTAAGTGTTGTCTCATCCTTTATCAATTCTAAACATCTTTTTAGAAAGTCCTTCAAAACATTTTCCTTCTCGATTTGTCTGTCTAGAATAGTAAAGTCATACATTGACGACATATCATATACAGCTGGTGTCTTCGATGTTGAAGCTATCTAGTCTGGTCTTAGTATTTCTCTCCTTGCTTGCTAATAATTCTCCCTTTCTTCATGTGGATTGAGTGTTGGCATGGGTTCAACTTCTTTTCTTATCCATTGTTCAACTCCCTCTCCTTTCTTTTCTGCATCCAGTCTAGTTCCCGTTCCGTCGCGCATAACATTTTCTAATTTTGGTTGATCATCATGTTCTTCAACGACTATCATCTACAAGTTCTAGTTCTAGTTCTGATGATGTGTCTGATGTTGGTTCTGATTCCCTCTCACCTGCTACTTTGCTATCAATTGAGGACAGTCTTCGGTCGCATGATCCAAGGCCCTGTAATGCATACATGTCGTGCAAGGATTTGGGCAATCTGTTGTTAAATGTCTCATTTGATTGCAGTTGTAACAAATTATCGATCCTCTCCCTCCTCAATCAAATTCTTCAGGTCCTCAACCTCTATCGAAACCTCCATGTCCACCCTAATTAAATCCTATTGGAGTGTTATACTGTGGAATTCCTACTTTTGCTGCGACATTTTCCTCCAAGATTATGTACGCATCTGAAGTGTGCTCTCTCATCAAGTCGAATGCGCAACAATATTTCTTATCGTGTCCTACCGATTTGCAAAATTTACAGAATAAATTTCTCGGGGTGCTTTGATATTTCTGCAGTAGAGGACAAGAAGTTGGATGATGCCCCCATGTATTACATATCTTGTGGTACCCCACTCCTCCTACCAACAGGTTCGGTGCTCATGTGGCCATATACTGCGCAAAGGTTGGACACTCTTCCTTTCTATGGCCTTTTTTCTTGCATCTTATACACCAAACATGTTCACGCTTCTCATTTTGCTTCGTTATCTCTGAAAATTGAATTCTCAATCTAGCCAACTATGATTGTACCTGCACCATACCTGCGCCATCTCCTACAAGAGATGATTCTAATTTCATCGTGATTTCCAACGCTTCGGGTTGCGACATGATTTTATGTTGTGTTAACGAACAATGAATGTGGGGTAATGGACCTACTATAAACCATTATCGATGTTGTTCGTCAAGAATTTGAAAGGTTAACCTACCCATTACATCTTTAAATCTCTAGTCAAAATACCACATTGTCAAATGTTAATTGTGACTTGTTAATTCGTAATTGTTAATTCACTTAAATTAAGTGATTAAATATTATAAATGATGTCTTAAATTAAGTGATTCAATATTTATTTTTTCTGAATTTAAATTTTGTAACTTTAAAAATAGATTATTAATTATTTAAATTAAGTAATTAAATATTATAAATGATGTCTTAATTTAAGATTTATTTCATTAATAATACATATTTTATTTAAAAATTTAATTAATATTTAAATCAACTTTCAAACTTTAAAAACACTATAAAACATGGTTGAAAATTTAATAATAGTTTAATCATTTTAACAAGAAGTTATGATAAAATATTAATTTATTCTTTACTTTTATTTTTATTTAACTATAAAATCTAATGTGGACAAGAATTATATCATCATCGTACTCAATTTTTAAATATGGTTCTATCAGATCTTTAACATAGTTGAAAATTTAATAATAGTTTAATCATTTAAACAGCAAGTTAAAATAAAATATTAATTTAGTTTTTTACTTTATTTTTATTTAACTATAAAATATAAAATCTAGTGTGGATAAGAATTATATCATCATCATACTCAATCTTTAAATAAAGTTCTATCGGATCTTTTATAAAATATAGTTGAAAATTTAATAATAATTTAATCATTTAAACAGCCAGTTCTAATAAAATATTAATTTATTATTTACTTTTATTTTTATTATTTAAATATAAAATCTAATAGGGATAAGAATTATATGATATCATACTCAATTTTTAAATATGGTTCTATCGGATCTTTAAATATATAGTTATATCATTATGGACCCAGAAGAAACTAACATGCATATATTTACTTAAAAAATTGTTGTTGTTTTTTTTAAATATTATTTACATTATTAATAATTATTATTATTTAATTTTAAGATTATAATGTAGTTAAAAAAATTAAATTTTCTTTAATATTATTTACATTATCAATAATAATAATTTTTAAATCTTAAAATTATAATGTAATTATATATCAAATTATTTAATTTTAAAATTACAATGTAGTTAAAAAAAAAAAAATTTCTTTAATATTATTTACATTATCAATAATAATAATTTTTTAATTTTAATTATAATGTAATTATATATCAAATTATTTAATTTTAAAATTATAATGTAGTTAAAAAAATTAAATTTTCTTTAATATTTTTTTTTGTTTGTCTGTTGGCTACGTGATTAACCTGTGGCTTGAGAAACCACCTGAGCCACACCAACCCTTAACATGGTTGGATTTTTTGTCCCCGCAGGTTTTGAACCGGTGACTTTAACATCACGAAGTGGCTTAAGAACACACTCCGTCACCGACTGTCCTACACCTCGGGGACAAATTTTTAATTTTTTAATCTTAAAATAATAATAATAATAATAATCATCATCTATTTTTAAGGTCACAGCTAAGCCAACACACCAAATTGGTGTATGAGACCCCCTTGTTTATGGGACAAGGGACCCCCCTCTGCCCAGCGATTTGACTGGTAAAGTCTATGAAGGTATACATACCCTACCCCCCTCTGGATTTGAACCTGTGACCTCTTAAGAGGAAACACATGTTCTTAACCTTCATGGTCACGCAACATTACACGTAATGACCTTCAAACATTCTATTTGTAGAATGTATTCTCTTGTTGTTGACGAGGATGATGACAAGTCAGTACTTTGAAACAACATCCATCCAGATCAGAACAAACATACATCTTTCTTAGGAATTTTTCTTTAAGGAAATTTCTTCCTTGTATTTTTTGAAAAATTTATTGCGCCTATTTCCAAAGCATAGAAAGTAGGAAATGTTGTTTAAAAAATTAATTTTAAGTTATTTGGGTTTTTTACATTAAGAAAAAATTAATAATGATTTGTGGGATTTTAATTAATTATTTTTTATTGATAAAATATGATAAAGTGTTTAGAAATATTAATTATTATTAAAAAAAAATGATAAAGTGATAAGTTTTATATATATATATATATATATATATAGCACGAAACAAAAAATCCTATTGTAGAAGGATAGGAGGCATAGCTTGTTATATTAGAAAAAACATTTTTCCTCACATTCAACTTCATAAGATTGACCCTCTTAATCAATATATTTGGATAGAAAGTTCAAACACCAATGCTAAGAAGATGTATATAGCGATTTGTTATTTTGTACCTATTAATTCTACTTTCTATAAGAAAAATAATCTAGATAAAAATTGTCCCTATAATAATTTAAAACAAGATATTTATAATTTGAAAAATGAAGGTAATAGCCTCTTGCTAGGAGACTTTAATGCTAGGACTGCAACTAAACAAGCTACTCTTTTAAGCGATGACTCCAACCATAATCCTTTATGGTTAGATGATGACCTTGTTTTATCTAATAGCTACAAAAGAAGCTCTGAAGACCTAATTGAGAATTTGTTTGGTACTGAGTTGGTCAAGCTCTGCAGCTCTCGAGACCTAATAATTTGCAATGGAGTAATGAAGTGGCCAAACTCCAACCAAATGACCTATATTCATGGGCTAGGTAGTAGTGTTGTAGATTATGTGATATCTGATATCCCCGTTTCCAACCAAGTAACAACTTTTGACCTTTTAAATGACCATGAGCCTGACTCTGATCATAAACCTTTAACCTTAATTCTAAAATTTTCCATGCATAGGAGCACCATTGAAGAGAATTCTGATAATCAAAGGAATTTGCGCTTTGACAAAAGTAAAGTTGACATTTTCTTAAAGGATTTAAATAGTAAATTAAACCTCCTAACTTATAAGGACAACATTGAAGAACTCTATCATAATTTTACAACTACCCTTTCCACTTCTATTAACAAGTTCTCTTTCGTGGTGTCCCATAAAAAGAATAATAGAACAACCAACCCTTGGTATGATAAAGAATGTAAAATTGCTAGGAAATCCATTAGGAATGCTTCTAATGAGCCCTTAAAACTTGATAAGATCAATACGTACAAAGCCCTAATTAAAAGGAAAAAAATGTACTATATCAATAAAAGGCAAGAGAAACTTTCACAACTATACAAGTTGGATCCTAAGAAGTTCTAGAGTCAAATTCTAAAACACAATACTAAAGAAAATAATAGGATTCCCTTAATGGACTAAAATTCCTACCTTAAAAGTCTTTACAAGTTCCCTAATGCCATGGACACCATTCCATTCCCTAATGAAGGCTACCAAGCTGAAATTTTTAAAATCGGAGGGCCAATCCTTATCCCTCACATACACAAGCTCTTCAATTTAGCAGTCAAGCAGAGCTTCCCTAAACCCTGGACGCAAAGCCTCATTGTTCCTATTTTTAAAAATGGGGATAAAAACATTCCCTCTAATTATAGGACCATTATGATTAGCCCGATTTTGGCCAAGCTTTATGGAATTATTTTGGAAAAGAAGATTAACATTTGGCTAGAAAGTCACGGTAAAAGAGCTAAAGGCCAGGCCGAGTTTAGGAGATAGCATTCAACTGTGGACCATCTTGTTACCTGTAGGATCATTGCAGAGGAGTTCTGCAATACTAAAACCAATTTTTTTTTATGTTTTGTTGACTTTAGAAAAGATTTTGACATGGTTCCTAGGAAAAACCTTTGGAATAGGTTGGAAGAGATAAAAGTGCCTCTCGAGTTGAGGGCTGCTACAATAAGGATGTGTGAGAACGTTATTGCTAAGTTTAAAAACACTGAGGGCTGGTCAGAAGAGATTAACTGCAATATTGGAGTCAAACAAGGTTGTCCCTTGTCCCCTACCCTTTTTGGCATATACATTGATAAGTTAGAAGAACGCTTGGAAAAAGCAGGTTGTGTCGGCCCTACTCTCACTGGTATAGTCATCAATCTTCTTCTTTATGCCAACGATATCGTTCTTATGGCAAGGAGTCCCCATGATCTTGAAAACCAACTAAGAATCCTCAATGACTTTTGCTCCAATATGGGTATGACTGTTAATACTGATAAGACTAAAGTCATGATTATTAAATCCAACAAGATCCCTTATGATACATTTGTATATGAAAACAACAACTTGGAGGAAGTGACTTCATACAAATATCTTAGAATTGATATTCACCACAAGCTCAATTGGAATTATAGCATTGAGAAAAGGATTATTGGGGGATGGAAAGCTTATTATGGGTTTGAAAACAATTGTAAATCAACTGATCTTTAGATTTGGGATAAGAAGAAACTCCTCTTTGAGACTCTTGTTACACCTGTTATTCTTTATGGATTTGAAGTCTGGGGCTGTAGTATCTCTCATGAATCTTGGAGAAAGATAGAGCAAATACAAAAGAATTGTATAATCTATAATCTCAAAATTAAAGAAAATACGCCCTATCCCATCCTCGTAGAAACAAGCCTCTCCCCCATTGAGAGCATGGCTATAACTAGATACCTAATGTATAAGAACAAGTTAAACAACATGGAAGACAAGAGGCTACCTAAAATTGCTTCAAAATCAAGTCATAACCACCATCGACTCAAGCGAGGATGGCATAAGACACCCGGTCTTGGCTAAACTATTGGGGAATCACGGAAGAAACCATTTTGCAGAATAAAGATACTATTAAAAAAAACGTC
Organism: Picea engelmannii; assembly: GCA_009831015.1. Classification (NCBI taxonomy): domain Eukaryota; kingdom Viridiplantae; phylum Streptophyta; class Pinopsida; order Pinales; family Pinaceae; genus Picea; species Picea engelmannii. Next base: position 10,908 of record ML799530.1, on the reverse strand, counting down.
AAATCAAAATTTAAGGAAAAAATGTGGTGTGATAAATAGTTAGAGGAAAAAAGAAAATTAAGGTATTATAAAGATGTAATCAACCCTAATCTAGAAGATCAAAATTATCTATCTATTTTGCCAAGTGTAAAGAAAAAAATAAGCATTGCTAAGATAAGAACAAACTCTCACGAGCTCCATAGTGAAACTGGGCATTGGTCAATTCCTAAAACGCCATGGGATGAAAGAGTGTGTCACCTTTGTGACACTAAGAAGGTTGAAGATGAAAAACAGTTTGTCTTAGATTGTCCAGCCTATACCCATATTAGATCTCATTTTCAAAATATTGATCACACTACCAACCTTCCTAACCTCTTAACCTCTTAACTCAACAAAAGTATGGTGATCTTGGAAAACTTCTCTTAATGTTTTTCGAGCACAGAAACAAAATTCTAAAGAATCACAAGTAATCACTTACTCTCTTAAGGTATGATAGACAAATTAGGTCTTAGTGGACGTTAATCATCATCATCATCATCATTAGAAAACAATACTAAATTTTAAAAATTAAATATTTTTTATAAAAATATGTAATTTAAGCATTTTTTACCAAATAAACGATCTCTACAAACAAGTGGTACAAGTCTCTACTTCTATTTCTTGATCTCAAGAGGAGTCTCTTTGTAAAATACAATACCATGGCAAAGATATCATGGTTTCATTATTATTTGAATATAAAATTGAAGGTCTTCTAAGTAGCACTATTAATATGTAAAAGAAAAATGAAACAAGCCCATGTTGAATTCTATAGGACACACAAACTCCTTTATACATAAACATAATATTTAAAAATTCATCCCACATCAACAAGAAATTGAAAGCAAGACCATCATGTACAATCTTAATTGATAATTTCATTGGCCACTTATCCCCTTTTATTAAACTTCCAATTGAAATGATGGGACGACCCTCTACCAAATGTTAGTAGAGAAACATCAAAACCTTCAAGCTCTTCCTTCTTCATGGATATCTAGATATATATCATTAAGAAGTTTTTTTTTTTACATTTTGCATTTAAGTCAATTTGTAAAAGAACATATCTATTTAATATTTAAAAAAAATTGGTTTCTAATATTAATATATAATTTTGTTAAACTTTTTTAAAAATATTAGGAAAACCAAATTATTTGTATGTTTTAGTAATTTATTACAAAATTATTAAAATAAAAAAACTTTAACTTGTATAACACAACAAGAAATTAAGTATTCATATAATAATAGTAACCAATGTAAATTTATTTTAAACTCAAATTTATTAAACATTGAACCCGATGAAATTTAGCTACGCTGCCAAAATACTCTGAGCCCTAAAAAACAATATTAAAAGGTAATTTTTACAATTTTTTCTCAATATTGTTTAATCTTGGGTTGATGTGTTTATTTTATTGTTGTTGAAATAATCATTTAACAATTTATTATTGACTTGTTTATTTCTCTCTTTTTCTTCCTATTAAAAATAAAGATAATAATAATAATAATAATCTATTTTTAAGGTCACGGCCAAGCCAGCACACCAAATTGGTGTATGAGACCCCCTTGTTTGTGGGACAAGGGACCCCCCTCCGCCCAAGGATTTGACTGGTAAAGTCTACGAAGGTATACATACCCTACCCCCCTCTGGATTTGAACCTGTGACCTCTTAAGAGGAAACACTTGTTCTTAACCATTAGGCCCACTTAGGCTGTATCATCAAATAAAAATTTAAGGTAAAAAAGAAAATTAAGGTATTATAAGGATGTAATCTATAGTGAAAGTGGGGGTTGGTCAATTCCTAAAAAGCTATGGGAAGCACTTTCTCTTAGATTGTCCACCGGAGATTAGATCTCAATTTCAAAATATTTGTCACAATACCAACCTTCCTAACCTTTTAAGTAAACAAACTATGGTGATCTTGGAAAGTTTTTCTTAATGCTTTTCTAGACCAATTCTTAATGTAATCTCTTACATTCTTAAAATCTGATAGACCAATTCTATCTCAATAGAAATTATCGTTATCAATATATTTTTTCCATAAAATAGAATAATATTAAACATAAAATAAAGTAATATTAAAGTAGAATAATATTAAACATAAAATAGAGTAATATTAAAAACATTCAACATAATATTAAATTGAAAATTAAGAAAGACATTCATCATAATATTAAATTGAAAATTGAGAAGTCAATGGATCTCATCTTTTGCTCATGTTCATATATCGTATGTTCTGCGGGTTCTTGCTCCATTGTTCATATATAAAGTATGGAGTCGCCATTTGAGAAAATAAAACACATAATTTCCCTTCAATGTCGTTCCTCGCCATTAAAATTTCATTCCTGGACATATAACTGTGCACTACTCTCACTCACGGGCAGAGCGTTAGCACAGGAGAACGAACGAACATTCATTCATTCATTCATCCGCCCTTCAGTAATAATTTTGTTAGCAACACCGTCTTCTGGCGTTATTGGGAGTAGTGTAATATCACTCCCTTTTTCGTGATTTGAAAGGCATTTCCGCTCTTCAATGGCGGCCTTCGTCTCATCTTCTTCAGTAAAAAAACAGAACTAATTACAGTCTGTCTGTCAATCAACAGAAGAAATTAGAGATGTAAATAAAGAGAGCACTGTGGTTTTTGTAATTTGGTGGGAAGTTAAAGGTGGTCTTCGAGATGTGAATAAAGAAACCCTCCAGATGTGGAAGAAAACCGTCGGCCTCAGACATTCCAGCTGAACTCGTCGACTCTCTTGAAGCCTTCCTCGCAGCAATCCCTGCAATCCAGGTTGAACCCCCGGAAGCCCCGGCCGCTGAAGCTCTCCTCGCAGACCCCCTTGTGGCAGCTCCTCCTCCCGATAAGGCTCCTCCTCTCGCACATATCCTCGTGGTCGCCCAGAACCAGCCACCTTGCAACCTCTCCCCCCTCTCGAATCCCTACGGTTGTAGGTTCGAGTGGTTTGATTTGCATGGGAACTTGCTCGGTTTTGCGTCCCACCCCCTCCGCGTCGTTTCTTCCCACCATCCCCTTATCATTTCCCTTTCACCTCCTCCTCGGGCTCCTCCTCTCCTCCACTCTCCACCCAACCCAACCCCTCTTGTGCTAGGTGTGCGGACCAAATCTAAATCCTGCATAACCTGTGCACCATCAAAAAGGACTTGGAGGATATCAAATCGCTGAAGAAAGACTTGGAGGAGATCAACCTGGCAACGCTCGACGCACATAACAGGGAAGCGGACTACGGGAGAAGAGTGGACGCCATGATGATGTTCATGCAAGATCTTCAACAGGCCATGGCAAAATGTGGGAAAGGCAAAACATCGACGAAGCAGGGCTTAGCAGGACTGCATCTTGGTCCAAGTTGGTTCAGGTTTTTAAGATTTGCTTGTTTTTTCACTCTCTATGCGAATCATACTATTTTTTAAACACATGACCATAATAGTTTGCAACCATCTAACCATTTAACATAAATCAATACATTACTCTAACTTAAAAAAAAAAATTATAAATTGACTTTATCTTGGTAAACCATCTTAATAAAATGAATATTATATTTAATAAAATCCCATTTTCTTGTCATGATTCTATTGTTATAACTTTCTTATCTTCTTTTGTATCAAATCATAAAAAAATAAATTAATAATTCATTATTAATATTAATAGAATATTTACGTGTTTAAGAGTTGACGAAGCAATTAGGAACCAGTATTCAGCACGCAGCCACTTTGCAAGAATACTATATATTTATATTACAAACTTAGTCAACAAAGCCTTGTATTGAATGATGCTCAGTCAACATTTTGAAAAACTATTATTTACGTAAGCTAGTGCATTACGTAGAAGCTGTCATTTGACCAAGTATACACAATCTCTATCTATTTATATCGTTCGTTGCCATTAAGATTTCATTCCTGGACACACATATAATCATTCATTTATTCATCTGCCCTCAATAACACCACCATCATTTGACGGTATCAATCTCTTCTAAGTTAAAATTTTAGATCTGAAAGGCAATTCCGCTCTTCAATGTCGCCCTCCATGTCGTCTTCTTCTTCAGTAAAAGCAGAACTAATTAAAGTTGGTCAATCAGAAGTACAAAGAACAGAAGAAACTAACGATGTAAATAAACAGACCGTTGTTAGCGTTGGTAATCTCGCAGGACAAATTAGCACCACAGATAATGTGAGAAGCAACACCGATCAATTTGGGGCTGGGGATGTTGATAAATTAGCGGAAGAATTCATCGCCAATATCCATCAGAAATGGGAAATGGAAAGACTAAGATCACTGGAGCGCTACCAGGAAATGCTTGAGAGAGGAGTTTGATTATTTCAGTGTAATAATTGCGACATATAGCATGCCATATTTTCTGGGAAAGAACCCAGGCAACATATTTATATGATTAGTGAGCACCACCATCGTTTGACGTTATCCATCTCTTCTTCGTTAAAATTTGTGCTCTGAAAGGCAATTCCGTTCTTCAATGTCATCAAACTAGCGGTGCAGATAATGTGACAAGAAACACCTATCAATTTGGGGATGGGGATGGGGATGTTGATAAATTGGCGGAAGAATTCATCGCCAAGGTCCATCAGAAATGGGAAATGGAGAGACTACGATCGCTGGAGCACTACCAGGAAATGCTTCGGAGAGGAGTTTGATTATTTTTTGTGTAATAATTACGACATATCACGTSCCATATTTTGTGGGAAAAAAAACTCATTCAACATATTTATATCATTCTTCACGACCCATATCAGCKCTATCTGTGTATTGGAATATTGAGATAGCATGGTCTTGTACCTGTAAATGTAAATCTATAATATCGGTTGTATTTCTGTAAAATTCGCATATTGATTTCTTTATATAATTATCATATTTATAATTATGAAGTTTTTTCCTTTGGTGTGTGACCCCATTTAAAAATAAAAATAAGGGGATAAGTGAGGAGGCTTTAAAAATAAAAWYAAGGGGAKAAGTGAGGAGGCTTGTGCATGTTTGACAGATACGTTTGATAAGTCCGCTCAAAGACCCAACARGAACATCATGAAAGCCAGAGCGAATGAGCGAATGATGTGGCATTTTGTTATTAAAAATTGTAAAAGTGAAATATGCTCTGAATTTAGTACTTCAAAAATAAAATGATATCTCTGGTTGGTTTGTCCAATTGGACTTTACGGAAATCAAAATAAAACTATTATTTTATGGTGAAAAACACTATCACAATTATTTAATAAGTATATATCTGGTCTAATATAATAATGAAAGTTTAAGGAGATAGGGAGAGAAAGAGTAGGCATGAAATGATTAGATGGCAGAAATATTTATTACAATAATATTGGGGAAGTGAAGACAGCAAGACTTCAAAGTTTTTAGCTAATAAGATAGATAAATGAGATTTAAAATTTAAAATTAATCATTATTTTTTAAAACTTTAGATAAAGAAGTATATATTTTATGGTCAACCATGAACTAATAGAAAGTCAAACCTAACTCAATACTATATACCATACTTATGCGGCAGGTATAATAAGACTACATAATAACAATTTATAATATAATTAATATTTTGTTGAATGTCAACTTCTATACATAGTAACACAGTCCGTGTTGAATTGGGTTGTACATTTAATCACGTTTATGGCATAATTTTTGTGAGAAGGACAGACTGGTAAGTGCAAATTTCTGTGATTTAATAAATTAAGTGTGACACTTCCATTTATTAATATTGTATATATTATTAAAAGAAATAAGAAATTAGAGTATGATTTGTATTTGACAAGGATGAGATGCTTCCATCACGAAAGGCAAAGCACCGACAACTGTTTAGTCAATTTGGACAAATGTCAACTAACTGGACGTCACAACGACACGTAGTTGATTAAATCCATACGAAACACAGAATATGTTTTCCACCTAATCAACATGGACAATAGTTTATTTTATATCATATATAAATATTTGTTGTATAAATTGTGCTATTTTATAGAATATATAGTTTTTCTCACACATTAATTAATTAAATTAAATTAATTTGAATCACATAATTTATTTGTTTTGGTTAAATAGGGTGCCATATTTAAATCTTATATTGAAATTAACTTGGCATATGACAACACTACTCTAATTTAGTGATCTATTTGTTTGATTATTAAAAAATGTTATTCGTCTTTTCTTTGGCGTTTAAAATTTAGCATGTTTTGTTACAATAGGGATGTCACAAGTTAAAGTTTGATATGAAACTAAATCGGCAATCTATTAGTCCGTAGATAACATCATTTTCAGCTAGCATAAAGAGTTTAAAACAAGACTTCTTCAAGCATGGGTACATAAGTAAAATTGGATTACAAAGGATTAGTACATAATACATTATAAGATTTTAATTCAACAAAATGTTCAATATTTTACCTTTTCAAAATAGAATAAAGTTATCTTTTAAGTGTTCCCTTATCCGTTAAATCTTGCCAACAATCTTCTTTGTAGTTGGATACGGCTAACAAACTACATTCTATCTATATGTCCAAAGAAACCTTTCAACATACTTCATTTCCCCTTCATAAACAAAAAAAAATGATTTACTTAGATATATATATTTTGTAAGTTAGTAGTATTATATATAAAAGGCCTTCCAAAACCAAAGTAGAGGTTCAAAATACAGAGATAGCCATACTGTAATTACTGGACTGCCCCAACAGAGGGGAACCCAGTCCAGCCAGCAGGGGAGGCAAGTATAAGTGGTGTAATATTCTAAGAAAAATAGTCTCAAACTGACTGGTCACCAACTAAAAAGAAGAGAAGCTAATAAAACTTAAAGTACCACTATGGACCTAGACATTTGGCGAATAACCTGGCCAGGTGGCGTGGATGGCCTCAGACCATGGTTCCTCCTCGACATACGTCACTTGGTTTGCCCATTGCATTTAAGCTTCCACATTGCTCTCGTCTTTGTCGACACCTGTCACAGTATCTTGCAACGGTCGACGTGCTGTGTCCACCTCCACGGCCATGTCCTCGTGCTTGGCCTGCTCCAGCCAATTCCCTGTGGATCATTGCACCTGGGCGTTTCCTTCACTGGTAGCTGCGCAAGGTTCCTCTACTATAGCCACCCCTGTCGGGTCTGAGGGGAAAGCCTCTTGAAGGGAGGAAAGGAGCTGAAGAAGGACCGCTACCTTTTCGTCCGTGGCTTGCACATGGAATTGAAGGTCCTCCACCCCCTGACGAAGTTCAAAGACCAAACCGAAGAGGATGGCGATGCTTTCTCTTAGTTGTGTGCCGAAGGAAGAGTCAAAGGACTGGTTCTCAGAGTTCCATGGCTTGCGAGGAGGAGGTGGCTCTCCCCCGGTTTTCCTTAACGAATCAAGAACTGGTATAGGGGGAGGCTCAACCGTTGGAGGGGCAAGAAGGGGACGCGAGGAGGAACACGGCAGCTTAGGGATGATAGCTAAACAATCAAACTGCGAAACGGGTGGAGCGAGAGAGGGAGGAAGAAAAGGCTCAGGCTGGAGGGAAGGGGAGGAGTAAATGGATGGTGAGTCAGGGGGCGAGACAGAAGGTCGGTGAGGTTTCCATGGAGAGCCTCTCCATGGCCTCCCCCTTGGGCGCGGCATAAGGTTCTTCTCGTGACTGCCAAAAGGGACCAAGTGCAACAAGCAGAGGTAGAGTGCCTGGAGACGAGTAGGGACTGCAAAAAGCATGAAGGTTCGGGAAAGATCAGGCCATGGCAGCAGAGGGGGGAGCCATTCAGAGCACCAACAGAGACGAGGGGCATACACCAGCAACCAAGCCATGAAATGAAGCGTAAAGGGAGAGGGAAGCTGCATAAATGAGCTGCTACGACGTCGTAAGAGCAATTTAATGCAGGAGTGGGGTGGCGGGTGGTGGCACGAGCCTGTCACATGGCTCCATGCCCTGTTGGTCGATCCCTGCCTCCACTACACGCCAAGTGTTCCGCACTAGCACCCCATCCGGGGGGATTTGCTTAGATATATTAGTAATATCAGTTATTAGATTAATAGACAACAATAAGCCAGATAAGTTAGCAAGGAAGAATATATATATATGTGTGTGTGTGTGTGTGTGAAGACTTCATGTATATTCATACATTGGATTTCCATGACACATTGCAAAGTTTTGACCATGTGGTTGTTCATTTGCTACATTGTCATTATCCATGTGATGGAATATATTTCTAGCATGAGTGTGTCTATCAAAAGTAACTTGCCATGCAATTCTTCAAGCTTTCCTTGTCAAACATCAATGCTACCGTGTTATTGCTCAAATATTCTTAGTAGAAGCAATCAAAAGTAAAGTGATGTGAATGTATAACATACATGTTTTACCAACAAATTTCATGATATTGCTTTGCATTTTCAGATTATAAGCTTTACTAACTAAATTGACATAGTTTAAATTTTTACTATTCTCGGTTATGTTTTTAGTGTAGAGATATAGATATTGATTTATACAAGCATAAACAATTGTAACCCACTTAATCAACATTTGGCCTTTTCATGTTTTGATATCTAGTTATGTTTTTAGTGTAAAGGTATATATATATATATTGATTTATATAAGCATAAACAATTGTAAGTCACCTAAAACCAAAACATAGAACAATTAGACAACATCATTTCTTACTCACACCATGACCTAGAAAAAAGAAATAAACTAGATGAAAGGAAATCATATTAAACTTTAGTAAACTACAAAACTATGCAACATTTATTTGATATCATATTTAACTTAGAAAAACTAGAAAACAATGTCTTAGATAGCCATACAAAGAGCATATCAGCAATAACAAGTTCCAAGAATACTTCAGTGCACAAAACAGAATAAGCCACGGATCATGATAAAAGGAAATGTTCACCCTCCAAGGTTTAATCAATGAACATAATTTTAATGTGGTGTGTATGATACAGAATATTCATTTCTTTCTGAGTAGAAAGACGAGTTCAAACAACGATGAAACGAAACGTGCGAAGTCTATGTAACATGGGTTTGTACTGACATTCATTAAATTTAGAAATTTCCTTCCTAACCGAAAAATTTACTGAAGCAAATCACAAACAGCAAGTCCATCCGAAAGTAGTAAACCACTCCAAAAGTAGTTTCAGTTTCCATCCAAAACCACTCCACATCAAACCATAAAGAAGATCCACATCAAACCATAAAGAAGAACTAGCATGCCAATCCAAGTCAATTAATTTATTTAATATTTTAAAGTATAATGTTTGTGAAATCTCTACGGAAAAACTAGCATGCCAATCCAAGTGGAATTAGTTTATTTGATATTTTAAAATACAATGTTTTTGAAATCTCCACGGTTCAACTCCCAGGTCGCCACTTGATATATTTAAAAATATATCTAAAGTACTTAAAAATTGTTTCCCCTCCACCTCTTTTGCATCGTTCTTAAGAAAGCATAGTCTGGATTTTTTTAATGTTTTTAAGGATAAACTTTCTGATTAATTTTGCTAGAAATCTAGTTAAAATTTGTTAAAACTTTAAATTTAAGTGATTAAATCTGTATAATTTGAGTGCTTTTAAAGTTTTTTCATGATGCTGAATCTATTTATATATTAAAAATATAATTTAAACAACATAAAATAATGATTTTACCAAAATATATTTAATCCAATTCAAATGAAAAAATTCAAAAAATAAATCAAATATTTAAACATCTTTTTAAAATACTTAAAAATTGTTACTCCTCCACTTCTTACTTAAATAATCACATATCAATGCAGAACTATAATCCTAGTCTTCAGCAAAGACTAATATTAGAGAAAAAAACGGACATATAAGACATATTGACTTCAAAATTCAATTTAATATCATCTTGAATGTCATCAACATCACTCTAGATTCGGGAAAGAAGATATTGAAAAAATGGAGCAAAAGTCCACAAAACCTAAGATAAAGACATGCTCAATACTCAATGTGATTTTTATTAAAGCGAAGGCTTTTAAAATACAATAAAATAAAGCATTTTTAAACCACAAATCAAGGCCATGGGGTTCAGAAAGAAAAGAAAATGTAAAGGGAAATAGAGTTAGTGAGAAATAACTTATAAGATGGATTTTGAATTTGTTTGAATAAAATGAATAAAATAAATAAAATATTGAGTTAAAACTTAAAACTTATTAAATATAAAAATTAAATAAAAATTTGATTAAATAATTAAAAAGTAGTCAAGAATAAATGTATTTTAAAATAGTGAAAGAAAGTAATTGTTGTCTATAAGTTAAAATAAGAGCAATATATTAGAATGGAAAGATATATAAGTTAAAAAGGAGACATAATGAATCTTGATTTATAAAGCTAAATCAATGGTGTGAGGATAATAGCAAGTGGGTAGGACAAATAAAGGTTCAAATAAGAATAAAGAAAGAAAAAAAAATGAACAAATATAGGTTTTTGTTTAGGGAAGGGATTAGAATAAAAACCCAAAGCAATTAGGAGGATGGGGTGTTAATAAGAATCTCAATTTATATGGAGGCAATGTATGACAAGGATCAAGGGGATAGTGTTAATATGTCTAGGTAGGGATTCAAATCTGTAGTATCTGCCTGCCTCTTCGTGGTGTAAGGGTGGATGCCTCTTTCTTAGTGGTGTTTGGGAGGGGAAATTACCTGAAATGCTATCAGGAATCGACTTTCCTATTGAGAATCGCCTGTTACAGATCAAGGTGGACCACCCTTTTGTAACATATCCACTATCATAATTTAAAATTTTTGGGTTAATTTTCCACAAACCTGCCTTAGCGAAATGCCAATCCCTGGTTCACTATCGGGATTCAGGGTTTCAATTGTCAAAACTCATTCACCCCCATGACTCGCGATCCTCCAAATCCCGATGCGCTCCTTACGCATTAAGTCCCCAGGCCAAGC
>ML799529.1:159784-175211 GCA_009831015.1 Picea engelmannii | reverse complement strand
ATGAGGCTCAACGTCCTCAATTTATATGATCCAAATGACCTTTAATTACAAAATAGGTCATTAAAAACAACCGACAAGGCTGACTTAACATTATTACATTATTTGTCACATTAAATGCTAAAATGTCAAAAATATGAGCTAAAAAGGGAGACGCCAGGCCCCTCTGAGGGAGACGTTGGCCCTTTTTGGGCATCATCAGCATCCAAAAGGCAAAACGTTGGCCCCTCTAGGGCTCCTGCAAGTTGCCACACGTGCCAAATGGTCCAAGCACACTGCCACAACCTCCAAAAAATGTCCAGCCTGCCCTGGGTGGCATTCTGTCCATCAAAGCCATCATCTCATCTGCAGGGGGTGATCCCCCCTAGGTCGATCTCTGCCAAAGTGTCCTGGTGAGGGCGTCCTTCTGTCTTCTTAATGCAAGGGCTCCTCATGATGTTGTCCTGCCTCTGCCATCCCAACAACCATCTTATGGGATCTTCAGCCCCATGGAGGTCCGAGCTAATCATCTCCTCATGTGTACCGGTCCTCTGGTACTTGTCCGCCGGGTATGGTCCTGCACATCAAAAACTACGCCCTCCATGGGCTCATCATTCCTAGAGATCATAGCAATGTAAATCATATTTCATCATTAAAGTTATCAAATATATGCATGAAATCCCTAACACATCATCTAAGAGCTCAAAGATATTACACAGATCTACTATACAGAGCTAAGGAAAACCAACAGAACAACCTATTGGGCTAATACCCACAAGAGATGGAAAGTTTCCTTAGAATATCATTCAATCCATGTTTTATGAGGTGATATGGTTTTTAGGGATGTCCAGTCATAGTAAGACCAAGGGCAGGTGTTGTCTGTGGGTGCCTTTGTAGGAGGCGAGCTGTACCCGTCATGGATGCAATTTTTCCAAGCCTTTTATTGCCTTCATTTTCTTTTATAGCTTTTCTTTATTTTTTACTTCAAGGTCTAACCAGAGGACATTGCCTTGGCTTGGTGGCCATAGTTGACAGCGTTACCCACTGGTATCTTCACAGAAATGATAAGGCTAGCTCGTGATGAGACCCCCTTTCCTTTGGCCATGCAACCAAAGGTCACTGCCCTGGCTTGGTGACCAGATAGTGGCAGCGTCATACTGCTAAATACCTATGAACATAATGGGTCGGCTCATGATGAGACCTCCCATCCTCTTGGTTAGGTCTTGTTTTTATTGTTATTTTTCTTAGGGTCCCTTTAGTTTCTTATCGAGAGACTTTTTATTGCCTTCTCGGGGATCCCCTGGGCGAAGCATCTCTAGGTTTTATTTCCTATGGATTTTGTCTTTTACCAGCTGCTTTTACCCCCTGGGCCTTTAGCCCCTTCTTCCCACAAGAAAAGATGTAACCCTCAAAGGTCATCCTAATGGCCAGACTAGGGGAATGTGATGGATGAGCGGGGTATAAGATGTAAATATGATAAGATGGTGGGAGCGGACAATGGCTCTACAAATCCCCCTTGGTGGCTAACCAAAACCCATGAATATCATCTTGGTAAGTTACCCAATCAATCACCCCAATAATGGTCAAGTGGATTAGTGTAAGATCCAAGCAGTCATCAGAAATGAAAGGAACCTAATGCATATATAAGAAGGTTATAACAATCAAATATGACACATACCATGATACCTTGGACCAATTACCTCATGGAGCAAGAGTACTCTCCGATGCAAGCCCAGGCCGGTGGTGATGGAAACTGCTACTGTTGACAGGACAAATTTGACGAAGAAGAAGAGAGATGGGCCCTCCAGGGCCATGCTCAAGTCAATCCCTCTCTCGATACTCCATGTCTAGGACCATGTGGGCCTCGAGACATGATCTCCTAGTTATCCCTAGATATCGGGGATAACATGTCCATGATCTCTATTTAAAGAGCATGGAGGGTCATTTTCCGATGATCGATTGTGAGAAACTCTCTTGTAAAATCTCTCTGTAATCTTTTTCTTTGCATTAATAAACTGCTCCAAGTGGTCGTGTTGGATGGGGCTATGGATGTTTCCTCGTAGGGGTTTTACCACATGAAAACATCGGTGTGTTGATCTTTGATCTAGTTATGTGAGTGGTTACTAAAGGTGTTCATCCTCTGTTGGAATATTTGACTATGACACTTGTATAAAAATAGAAGATTTATATTAAATGCAAGAAGACAAATGGAACAACCATGCTAAAATCAGCTGACCATGACTCCATGAGTGGGGAACAAGTTGGAACTACCTCTGGGCTGATTATTACAAGTGGAAAATCAGATATTTGGCCATTGGCAGCCCCTAAAAATCAGGGGTTTAGAAAGCTACGAAAATCCCCCAAGGGAAGGGAAAAGACCTAGGAAAAAATGATATATAGCATATACAAGGAGGCAGGATGCTGCCAACTATGCTAGGGAAAAATATTTTTGAGTTCTCTTGCTGTTACGAACACTACGGATTGAGTGTGAGGCAAGAGGAGTCTGCTGAAATGAAATTTCCTTGCTATTATGAGCACTGCTAAGTAAGTGTGAGGCAAGAGGATAACTGTTGGAATTGAAGGACATTGTTGAGGAGGAGTTTCCAAGTTCTCCCTCATGGATTCATGGTCAGGCTAGGGGGTGAATCGGTAAAGTGGTTTTGGCTTCCGTATTCTATGGTTGGGAGGAACGTGGTTGTTCCCTTTGTCTTCTCACGATCTAGTTTAGATATGTTGCTCTACTCCTTCTCTGTCTGAATGATTTTGTATCTGATGCAATGTATATGTTAAATCAGAACTGAAATGATTTCCTTTCTCTATTCGAATGATTTGATATCTGATGTCATGTATCTATTAAATCCAAATTGAAATAATTTCCATTCTCTGGTGAATGATTCAATCATGGATGTAATGCATCTACTAATTATGATAGATAATAATGCGTAGGAAAAATAAGTTCAAATTCAGGAAGCCTAAAGGCTAACAGAGAACATAGGGTAAATCTAATATCAAGTGACCCCTTTCTGAACGAACTATAGAATTGGCCTTTTATTTGTTATGATAGTTGAAAGGATTATGCATGGTTAAATTCTGGAAGAAATCTCCTCTAATTTAGATTCACTGGTATTTTCTTTTTTTAATTGTTTTATGAGTAAAATCAATGCTGAGATTTGCATATTGGGAGTAGAGGTTATGTTGTAATTTCATTAATCTAACTGTATGAATAATGTCGGGAACATCATTTTGAGTTTTGTAAACTATGCTACATTTTTCTTTTCCATTAAACAGACTGTGTAGAGAAAAATTTGTAGCTGAGGTAGGAGGACCGACTATTATATTAGTTTCCCTTATAGTTCATTAACCTAACCCGTATAAAGGTATTTCGAACAAGAGAATACAGAAACAAAAAATTATACTATATAATTTGCAATGATGAATCTATTATATGAACTACTTTAACAGTAAAGGAACCCAGATGCACCCTTTCTTCTTACGAAAATTTCCTTTACCCAAGGCTGTACCAATTAGGCTATTCATATTTATTCTTTCTTGTTTTAATAATGATGCATAAACAAAAATGATTAAGAAGTGTCGAATCGCGAAATGCGAAAGGACTATGGGCGCAACATTTTGGGATTTTGGGGTTCGGGATTTCGGGGTTTTTGAACACCTGATGCATAAACAAAATGAAACAAGAAGTTTCAAATTGCGAAATGCGAAAGGATTGTGGGCCTAACATTTCAGGATTTCATAGTTCAGGATTTCAGGATTTCAGGGTTTACGAACTTCTTACGCACAAGAAAAATGAGATAAGAAGTGTCGGGTTGTGAAATGAGAAAAGGCTGTGGGCCCAACACTTCGGTATTTCAGGATTTGGGGGTTTAGTAAAGAAAAGGAGCTCCGTGCATATGTAACAAGCAAGTCTCGAATGTCGAAATGTCAACCTTGTATTTTATCTTCTTTTAAAATATGCTCAGTCTTTGCTGAATGATTCATGTATCTGATCTTATGCGTCTAATTGTGCTAAGTTGAAATAATTTCCATAGATGACATTTGTTTGTTGTAAGAAGTTTATGTTCAAAGACTAAATTCTGCGAATGGTTCCTCCTTAAACAAAACGCTAGACAAATTTATCTATTTATGAATTTGAAAGAACAGATCCACCTATAGGAGCATATTTAACTCTGAAATCAAAATTCTAGGTAGGATTGTCGATGTATAGATGAGATTCAAAGGTACCGATCTATTTATAGGCATATGTTTACTTCTGTAATTGAAGTTCTAGCAGTTTTTTCTTTGAATTGGAAGGAGCCTACACATATAGTACTTCAGGGTTTCAGGGTTTTGTGATTTGGGATTTCGCGACTCCGACGGCAGTGATTCTAGGCCCTTCGAACTCCCGGGGTCCCAAAATGCCCAAAAGGGCTTGATGGGTTTTGGCCTTTTCGCATTTCGCGGTTTTGCGATTCAGGATTTCGCGACTCCAGTTGCAATGTTTCTAGGCCCTTTGAACTCCCGGAACCCAAAATGCCGAAAAGGGGCTTAACGAGTTTTGGCCTTTTCGCATGGGATCAACGGTCCTGATTCTTTTGGGATTTCGCAAACCGGAAGTTCGCGATGCAACGACTCCGAAATAACGAATTTTGAGCGTGAGATCAACGACTTCTATTGCCTCTCATCCAATGATTTCTACCCCTCCTGAGCTTTTGAACACTAAAATATGCTCAGTCTTAACCTCCTCACATATTTATGAGATCCAACGGTCCACAAGATTTTGGTACTTCCCCACGAAGAAATTTCACCATTCGATCACTCTGCCCAAGGATCTCTGGCCAAAATGACTTGGCGTTCTTACACATGAACTTGACCTCTACGAGATGATTTTGATATTTGCCTCCCTTTGAATACTTCAAATGTTATATTCTTTCTGATCTTTATCTCTCTGAACATCAAAGGTTCCTTTGACCTGAGTTTAGACATTGCCTTTCAAGGGAAGTGATAGAATTATGAAAAGATTTTACTGACATAAGCTTTTCAGTTCAAAGTAATCTAGACTGGTGTAATAATGACATGATGGACAGAAATGAATCTTACATTCTCTTAATTTCTAAGATTAAACGAAATTGAATTATGTCATAGAGAAAAAGAAATTATGGTGAATTTGAGGTCCATTACAAGACATCTATTCCCCTAGATCTCCAAGGTATCATTGATAAACATTACAAAGTATTTGAAGATATTCCCAAAGTTCTTCCACCCACTCGAAATCATGATCATGATATTCACCTAATTCCTCGGAGTGTTCCTCTTAACATCAGGCGTTACAAATACCATTATGCCTAGAAGAGTGAAATTGAGCGTATGGTTGAAGAAATGTTAGAGACTAGAATTATTAGACCTAGCCAAAGTTCTTACTTTGCACCGGTGGTAATGGGACTCAAGAAATATGGCTCATGGTGTATGTGTACAGATTATAGAGAGATCAACAAGATCACTATTAAATATAAGTTTCCCATTCTCATTATTGATGAACTGTTAGATGAACTACATGGAGCAATCTATTTCACAAAGTTGGATCTTCGTTCAGGGTATCATCATATTAGAATGAAGGAAGTAGATATCCCAAAAACATCATTCTGAACTCACAAAGACCATTATGAATTTTTGGTCATGCCTTTTGACCATACAAATGCACCTTCCACATTCCAAGGGTTGATGAATTCCATTTTTAATCCCTTCCTTTGAAAATTTGTGTTAGTATTTTTTGATGATATACTAATCTATAGCAAGTCTTGGGAGGATCATGTGTGACATGTTGACAAGGTAATACAACTGCTAAATGAGTAACAACTATATTCCAAACCATCCAAATGTTTCTTTGGGGTAAAGAAGGTAGAGTATTTGGGTCATATTGTATCTCATGAAGCTGTCAAGGTAGACCCTAACAAGATTATGGCTATGATAGACTAGCTGATTCCCAAAACATTGAAGAATCTTAGAGTATTTTTGGGTTTGACAGGTTCCTACCGAAAGTTTTCTCAGAACTACGGAAGAATAGCAAAACCTTTAACGATATTAACTAAGAAGGATGCATTTTCATGGAATCCATATGCAACTCATGATTTGGAACAACCTAAAAAGGCAATGTGCAAAGACCTTGTCTTAACCACACCATACTTCACAAAAACCTTTATTGTGGAATGTGTTGCCTCGGTAAATGGAATTGATGTTNCTTCAAGGTCAAAACAGATCATGATAGTCTTAAATACTTCTTGGAACAAAGACTATCTTCAGAAGAATAACAAAAATGGGTGACCAAGATATTGGGTTATGATTTTGAAATCATCTATAAAAAAGGGAAGAAAAATGTTGTGGCAAATGCACTCTTAAGAAAGGATGAATATGTTGAGGCCTTTCTCTGTGTTATCTCGTTCATCCAACCAGATTGGATAATGGAAGTGAGGAATGAATGGAAGAATGATGAAAATATGTGGACTCTCATTCAAAGGTTTCAACAGGATTCCAGTTCATCAGATACATTTAGATGGAAAAATGATTCACTATGGTATAAAGACCAACTCAAACAAAAATTACTATTGGAATTGCACATCTCTCTGGTAGGAGGTCTCTCGGGATTTTTGAAAACCTACCATAGGGTCAAGAAGGAATTTGTTGGGATGGCCATAAAAATGATGTTCAAAGGTTTTTGGCAGAATGTTTGGTTTGCCAACAAAATAAGGTGGAAACAATTAAGACCCCAAGTCTTTTACAACCATTATCCATCCCAATTCAACGTTGGGAGGAGGTTTCCATGGATTTCATCATAGAGTTACCGAATTTTGAAGGAAAGAGTGTCATAATGGTGATTGTTGATAGACTGAACAAGTACACACACTTTTTTGCACTCTCTCATCCCTTCAAATCTAGTACATTTTCCACTGCATTTATGGAGATAGTTCAAAAGATACATGGAATCCCAAAGATTATTGTAAGTGACAAAGATCCCATCCTCACTAGACATTTTTGGACAAAATTATTTTCTTGTTTGGGGTCAATTTTCTCATATCCCATCCTATCATCCTCAATCTGATGGAGAAAGCGAGATAGTGAACAAATTTCTGGAAGGCTACCTTCGTTGCTTTGTCTCTGATAAACAAACACAATGGCTCAAATGGTTACCCTTGGAAGAATGGTGGTATAAGACTTCCTTTCATACTGTAACAAAAATGACACCATTTATGGCACTCTTTGGATACCACCCTCCTTCCATAACTTCTTCTCTAAAATAAAAATATAAGGTTCAAGTAGTGGAAGATCACATCGAGCATCAACAACAAGTTATCCAAACCTTAAATGACAACCTGACCATGGCACCGAATCGCATGAAACAACAAGTAGATAAACATCATAGTGAAATAAGTTTTGAAGTAGGGGATTTGGTGTTTTTAAGACTACAACGATACAAACAAAAATCCCTCAAGCAAGCCAATAAGGATAATAAATTATCACCAAATAAATACGGCCCTTATAAGGTGTTGCAAAATATTGGTGCTATGGCATACAAATCGGAGTTGTCTACATCTTCATGAGTACACCCAGTTTTCTATGTTTCATGCTTAAAGAATGTTATAGGTGACAAGATCCTAGTTCAAACTATATTTCCAGAACTTGACGTGGAAGGAAAAATCATATTGGAGCCTGAAGCTATTACTAACACAAGAATTCACCAGTTGAGGAATAGATCCATTTTAGAGTATCTCATTAAGTGGAGGAAACTACTTGTTGAATATTCCACTTGGGAAGATGATTCTTTTATATAGAATCATCTAGAATTACTCAAGCATTGCGAACAACACTTGTCTCAATTGGAGGGGCATGTTAAGCCCTAAATAGTGGCACATTACCCCTTAATTGGGCATATTACATTAGTAATGTTATTTTATTTATGTCAGCCTGGGTCCATTAGTTGTAATTTTACCTCTTAGTCTCCTATATATAACAAGGAGACCTTCTCATTTGGAATCATCCTGTACTGGGAAATATATTTGGTGTATAAGGAGGTTTCCCCCTCGAAGAGGATTATTATCTAAAATTCTCTCTTTTTCAAGGCATTGATTAATTATTCTGAGGTTTTTCTATGCTATCTTGGTATTTGATTCCTAACATGGACAAATTTTTCTTCCAATTAAAAAAAGATACAAACAACAATTCCACTTACACTTGGACAAATTTTTCTTCCAAGTCCAAGAAGATACAAACAACAATTCCAATCGCACTTCCACAAATTTGTCTTCCAATTCCAAGAAGATACAAACAACAATTGCAATTTCACTTGAACAAATTTGTCTTCCAATTCAAAGAATACACAATTACATACAATCAACAATTCCATTTTCACTTGACAAAGTTGTCTTCCAAATTTTCCTGCAATGGTCTCGCAATAGCACAAAAGTATTTATGAATCTAACAAGAACACTAAAAAAAGTAAAATATCTATGTGCAAGATTCTTTTGTTTGAAGTTTTCACATTTTTTTAGACCATGAGATAGATGAGGTGGGGTGTTCTTGGCACAAAAACATTCCCATCATGAACACATATGCATTCCTAGAACGTGTGTGGACTAAAGCATGTGTGTGTTCTAGGAACGTGTGCACGTTCCTGCTGAGCATAAACAACCAATTAATTCAAGTCATAGGAGTGTGTGCGTTCTCTTAATGCAAATGATATAGCATTTAATATCCAACAAACCTTTGTATGAATAAAATTGTATAGGGTTATGGAGACAACTAAGGCCTAAGGGGTTAGGATTGAAAGTGTTTTCAAGGATAGAGCAATGGTTAGAGCACCAAAATTTGGGTGATGTGAGTGAAAGGGTTGTACATAAGGTATATACATAGTGCACTCATGACTTGAGTTAAGTTGGGGTTAAGGATTGAGTATAAGTTATTCCTAGGCTTAGATGGAGCTAGGGGGGTCTATGTCATTGTCTACATCAAGCTCTAGGTAAACCTATAAATCTAGATCTAGCTCTATGTGGTGGTCTAGGTCATGGTATATGTCAAGCTTTGGGTCTGGTGACAAGATATTTGGAGGAATGGAACCTAATGAAATGGACATTATGATCATTTGGAGACTTAGAGATTATCTTATTGCAGTGAAACCAAATTGAAAGGATTGTTTGGAGGTGGAGAGATAGTGAGATTGCAATGAACCATTTGGAGGCCTAGACTAAGGAGAGAGAGGGAGGGGGATACAATGAGAGTGAGACTAACAATGAGAGAGATATAGAAATGGTATATTTAGGAGAGAAAGAGAGGAGAGATAGCGAGAGGGAGGGGGGAAGATATAGGGAGGAGGGGGGTAGAGAGAGAATGAGTGAGTGTGAGAGGGGGGAAGAGAAATAAAGGGAGTGGGGATGGACAATGAGTGTTTGAGTGTGTGAGAGGGAGGGTGAGGGAGACAAAGAGTGTCGGTAGAGAGAGAGTGAGAGGAAGGGGGGGGAGAAAGTGGGGAGGGGTGTATTTATGAGAGAGAGAGTGAGAGGAAGGGGGGGGGAGAAAGTGGGGAGGGGTAGATGTATGAGATTGAGAGGGATGGAGGAGGGGGTGGAGAGAGAGTGAGACTGTTTGTGAGAGGAAGGGGGAAGACAGACAGAAGGGAGGGTAGAGATATATAAAGAGAGAAATGTGGGGAGAGTAGACGAGAGAGAGAAAGAGGCGTTAGATGTAGGAGAGAAAGAGAGGAGATATAGTGGGATGGAGGGGGAGAGATAGAGGGAGGAGGGGGGTAGAGAGAGAATGTGTGAGTGTGAGAAGGGGGGGAAGAGAACGAAAGAGATGGGGTTGGACAAGGATGGGGTGGATAGAGAGTGAGACTGATTTTGAGTAGAGATATAGTGAGAGGAAGGGGTGGAGAGAGAGGGAGGGGGGGTGGAGAGAGAGTGAGACTAATTGTGAGAGGAAGGGAGGAGATAGAGGTAGGGGGTAGAGAGATATAAATATCTTAATGGAGGATAGAAAGTGTGTGTGTGAGAATGTGGGAGGAAGAGAGAGGTATACAAAGAGGTGAGGTAGAGAGTGAGAGAGTGAGAGTATGGGGATTCTATGTCATGGTCTATGCCAATATCTAGGTCAATGCACAACTCTAGATTCTAGCTCTATTTCATGGTCTAGGTCATGGGGGGAGATAGTGAGAGTGAGAGAGTCATAGGAAGAGTGGAAAAAGAGGGGGGGTATAGAGCTAGGGGGGTCTAGGTGATGGTATAGGTCTATTTCATGGTCATGTTCATATAAGATTTCATTGGAAGAAGAAGAAA
This sequence comes from Picea engelmannii, assembly GCA_009831015.1. Taxonomy (NCBI): domain Eukaryota; kingdom Viridiplantae; phylum Streptophyta; class Pinopsida; order Pinales; family Pinaceae; genus Picea; species Picea engelmannii. Next base: position 164,919 of record ML799529.1, on the reverse strand, counting down.
ATCTTAACAATCACCTTACAAGAGAGGATACATTTACTTTTTGCACATGTATCCTTCATATTTTGTGAGACAAGCCTCGCCTTTATATGGATAGAGAGAGAGGGAGGTAGAACTTGGGGAAAAGAGGAGGAGTGAGGGAGGGAGAGAGAAACATAGGAAAAGAGAGAGTGAGAGTGAGACAAACAACAAGGAGAGAGAGAATAAGACTAAGTGTGAGGGGAGGGGGGGCTAGAGAGATATAAAGAGAGAAATGGGGGGAGAGTATAGGAGAGAGGGGGAGGAGGATATAGTGAGAGTGATACTAACAACAACAAGAGATGGAGAGAAAGAGGTGGTATATGTAGGAGAGAAAGATGGAAGAGATAATGGGAGGGAGGGGGAGATATAGAGGGAGGAGGGGGTTAGAGAGAATGTGTGAGTGTGCAAGGGGGGAAGAGAGAGAATTTAGAGAGGGGCATTGGACAAGGAGTGTTTGAGAGTGTGAGAGGGAGGGAGATGGAGACAACGAGTGAAGGTAGAGAGAGAGTGAGAGGAAGGGGGGAGACATAGTGGGGAGGGGTGGATGTATGAGATAGAGAGTAGAGAGATAGGTGAGGGAGGGGGAGAGAGAGAGGGAGGGAGGAAGGGGTGGAGAGAGAGTGAGAATGATTGTGAGAGAAAGGGGGGAGATAGAGGGAAAGGGGGGAAGAGATATATAAATAGAGACATTGGGGGAAGAGATATATAAAGAGAGACATGGAGGGAGAGTAGAGGAGAGAGAGGGAGGGGGATATAGCGAGAGTGAGACTAACAATGAGAGAGATAAAGTGGTGGTATATGTAGGAGAGAAAGAGAGGAGAGATAGTGAGAGGAAGGGGGAGAGATAGAGGGAGGATGAGGGTAGAGAGAGAATGTGTGAGTGTGAGAGGGGGGGAAGAGAAATGAAGAGAGGGGGGTTGCATAAGGAGTGTTTGAGTGTGTGAGAGGGAGGGAGAGGGAGACAAATAGAGTAGGTAGAGAGAGAATGAGAGGAAGGAAGGGAGAGAAAGTGGGGAGGGGTAGTTGTATGAGAGAGAGAGTGGAGAGATAGTGATAGAGGGAGGAGGGGGTGGAGAGAGAGTGAGACTGATTATGCGAGGAAGGGGAAAGATAGAGGGAAGGGAGGCTAGAGAGATATAAATAGAGAAATGGGGGGAGGGTAGACAAGAGAGAGAAAGAGGTGCTAGATGTAGGAGAGAAAGAGAGGAGAGATAATGGGACAAAGGGGGAGAGATAGAGGGAGCGGGGTAGAGAGAGAATGTATGAGTGTGAGAGGGGGTGGGGAGAAAGAAAGAGAGGGGGTATGAAAAAGGATGGGATGGGTGGAGAGATAGTGAGATTGATTATGAACAAAGAGATAGTGAGAGGTAGGGGGAGAGGGAGGGAGTGGAGAGAGAGTGAGACTCATTATGAGAGGAAGAGGGGAGATAGACACAGGGGGGGTAGAGAGATACAAATAGATTAATGGGGGATAGAAAGTGTGTGTGTGTGTGAATTGTTAATGTTTATGCCATTATTATAGTTCTTTGCATTTCAATAGATAAGAGCAACATAAGAACAAGATCAATAAGAAATACACATTCACAAGAGACACAACATTTATCCTAGGAAACCCTCTAGGGGAAGAAAACCCAGCAAAAACTTCCTTATCATAAATTGCCAATACAATGTCAAGAGATAACTCAAACCAATACAGATAGTCCTCTCCAAAAGATGCGCCACTCTTCTCCCTCTCTCTTTTGTCAGTAACATATCAGAACTTGTCTCTCAAACTGAGCAAGTGAGTTGTGATCAAATGAGGCGTTAGCCTCCTTTATTTATACAAGTTTTGGCACATGTGAAGTGTCTCTTCACGAGCAGGGCCGACTTCTTCATCTGGGTGGGTAAACCCACCTTTATTATATTTCTGGGTCTTCAATATTAACTACTAGGGCCGACTTCTTATTCTTCCTATTATAATTTTTTGTTGACCAATCCACAAAAGGGGATTTGGTCCTATTACAATATCCGACATGATCAATCCACAATGGGGATTGATCCTATAAATAAAATATCAATAATAATAAGAATACTCTTTGTAGTTACATTATTTCAACACCCCCCCTTAACAAGAAGGGTATTCTTCAATAACATAAGGCAAGAGAGGTCTGCATCATCAATGGCATCAAGAGGACAGTATCGTCAATATCATCTTGGAACATTGGCTGGTAAATTTACAAGTCATCAGAAGTTTTCTTCATCGGTAGCATCATCATTCTCGAAAGAATTCTATCATCATCTGCATCAATATGTATCAGTAAAAATGATATCTCATCACAGCACTAGGTTGGCACATCACAGTACTACACTAGTGATCAAGGGATCAAATTTTGCTCAAAAATTCAAAGTGCTCGGAATCGCTTAAAAAAAAACAGGAGCGTAGCCCTCATCATTACGAACTCAACGCAACTCATTTGGGTTCAAACGAATTTCGGGAGCAAGAGATATCACGATCTGTTCAAATCGTCAAATAGGTAAAAAAAAGGGACACTGACTATGCAGTCTGTATAGTCTGTACGGATGTTGATGTGGCCTTCAATTATTGGCAGACAGTTGACATATGAGTGTTTGACATGTGTCATTTTGGTGGCTAATGGTATTTTTACACGTGGCCCAATCTGTGGCCGCCACGTGTCACTTTTTGTTTGGTTTAAAAGTTTTTTCATTGGCAGGAGTCGACCCCGCGACCTCTAGGCAGGGGCAATGACTTGGCAAAGAGCCGCCAACTGGTGCACCATCGGGCATTGTTTATTATATATATGTTCCAGTATATATTTAAATTAGAGTGTATGTGTGGTTTGGGCTGCGATCGGGCCGGGGCTTAGCCCCAGCCCTTGGTCGCACGCTATTTGATATATGACCATAGCTATGTTATATGGCACGTGTGCACAGTTCCAATGGTTATTACAATGACCACCGACCATTGGATTTTGAAACAGTTTCCCACCATTTTTCATTATTCTATTCGTTTGGAAAACAGAGCCCTCTTTTGCACTAGCCCGAGGTCATATGGTGACCGCATGCGTCTGAGAGTTTGGCGGTTAGGGGTTGGCCCACCCATAACTATCCTACAGTTCACACCATTGGCACAATTTCATTTGGTGCCAGGTTTTTACGCTTTAAATGGCGTGTGTGCTAGGTTGAATGAACAAGGGTGCAATTTGTAGATGCAGAGACAACAAGCTTGAAGGGGGGACTTCTAGGAAGCCTAACTTCTTCATTTTTTGGCCAAACAATGTGCCGAAAAAGCCCAGCTAGGGGTTTTTGGATGCTATGAAGCCATTGGAGCAGTCTGTTGGTCAATTTAAGCATTGTAAATCATGTTTTTTATCACTTTGAGAAATTAATAATAATGATCCATTGGAAGCTGGACTAGGAGATGTAGCCCAAGAGAGGGGTGAACTCATTTATCATTTTCTGTGTTATGTGCTTATGTTCATTGATTATGTTGTTGTTTATTTGTGTCTTAAATGAGTAAATCCTATTAACTATGTGTTGCAAAGTTGATCCATTTTCTTTTAACACATAAACTTTACTTGCAAATATTTCCAAGTTTACAAGTCCTCTTCATTTTTAGATCAAGTTGGTATCAGAGCACTGGTTTTTGAAGACTAGATTATTTGAAAGTGTTTTGTTTTCTGATGCTCACAAGGTTGAAACTCACAAGAGGAGAAGGTCAAATTGTGGAGCCAAGTTCTCATCCTTCAAGGAGGAAGCATATACAATCACCACAAGTTTGAAGGAGACATTCACCAAGTACGGCTCATGAAGAAAGTCATGAACGTGTTCCTGTAGAAGATGAAGATCTCAGAAAGGTTGTCATGGAAATGAGAGAGATGATGAAGATATTGATGGAAAGGAATGCAGGGTTGCAAGGTGAAGGCTCCAACCCTTCAAATCATAAGGGAAGTAATGGTGATAAAACTCCAAATGGAAATGCAGGTAATGGTGCTTCTCCACCACCCTCTCCTCCATCTTCTTCTTCTTCTTCTACCAATTCAAGACCTCTTCCAAATTATCCAAAGGGGCATGGTAAAAATCCTACACAAATTCCTTCATTAAAGCTTGATATTAAATTTGAATTGCCAATATACAATGGAGAAGTTAATGCTGAGAAATTAGATAATTGGATATGTCAGATTGAGGTATATTGTAGGATACAAAAAATTCAAGATGATGAAACCAAAATTCAGCTTGCTTCTTTAAGATTGGATAGTGCAACACTCATTTGGTGGGAATCCAAGACTCAGGAGGACATGAAGAAGCATGGTAAAATTTTAATTTCTTGGAATGATTTTATTGTTACAATTAAAAAACAATTTTATCCATTGGCATATAATCAAAAGTCTACTATGGAATGGAAAAATTTTAGACAAGCTAAAGGATAGAGTGTGCAAAGCTTTACTCAATAATTTAGGAGAAGAGCTTTGGTTTTGGGAGTAGATTTTTCTTCTCAAGAAACTTTACTCAAATACATTGGAGCTTTACATAGTTATTTGAGACATACTATACTCATGTTTAATCCTTCAAATCTAGATGAAGTTTGTGTTCAGGCTACTCATTTGGAAGAAAGAGGAAGGAACAAAACTCATGAGGGTAACAAGAAGAATTTCAACCATGGAGACAAAGGAAAGAAGAAGTTCAAGGGAAATGGAAAAAAGAATGTTGTTGTTAAGAAAGAGGGAGAAAAATTCACATCCAAACATTGTTCAAAAGATGGCCATGATGAAGACCATTGTTGGAAACTTCATCCTAAAAGAAGACCCAAAAATTTTGGTAACAACAACAAAGGGAAGTCAAAGACTATTGCAACTGTTCAACATGATTTAGGCTCTGATTCGGGTGATGAAACAAAGATCACAACCATGGGTTATAAAGGTAATGGTTCTAATGCAAGTACTAGTTCTTCAAATAATATCAATGTAACTCAACAAGAAAAAGAGAGAATTGAACTTTTTCACATAAGGGTTGTTTCAAAGCATACTAAGATAGATACTCTATTTGATAATGGATCTCAAGCAAACCTTATTTCTGAAGAAACTGTTAAGAAATTAAAGTTGGAAACAATTCCACATCCT
>ML799529.1:144304-159684 GCA_009831015.1 Picea engelmannii | reverse complement strand
CCATTCTCCTGTCTGGGGCCGTGGGAGAGACGGTTGGACCTAGCTAGTTATATTTTCTACATTGAAAAAATAAGCATGAAACAAAACTTCACTGTATTGAACCAAAACTAACCAAAGCTCCGATCCATTAATAGTTGTCAACTTCACTGTATTGAACCAAAACTAACCAAAACTTCACTGTATTGAACCAAAACAATAACAAGGAAACCATGATAACCTACCTCCCATTCTGCAGGTCATTTAATGTGATTGTATTTGTGATTTATTCTGTTATTTTAGTGTTTCTTTAATACAATGTCATTTATTTTTCAATGAACATTGATGAGGAATAGGTTGTAATAGTTGTTATTTTTTATATAAATATTTTTTTTAATGTATTGAAAAATGAATTATTTTTTTTACAATTATTATAAGAAATCGTTTTTTTATAAAATATAAAGTTATATTTAATATTATTTAAATTAAGTCAATATGATATTATTTTATAAGAAAATTACAAAACAATAATTATATTGAGAGTTGTTTTCTTTTTTATTTGTTTTATGTTATGTGTTTTATGTTTTGTTTTATATGATGTGTTTTATTTTCCTGGATAAAGGAGACTTATAAGAGTGTGTGGAGATCCTTGTGACCTCATTAATAATTTAAATAAATATAGATATTTTTAATATTATTAATAATTTTTTTTTCTTTTATTTTTTAATATTTTTTTAATTAATATTCAATCTAAATACTTAACATAAAATTATTACATCAATTTAATAAAATAAATACAGTTTATTACATCAATTTAATAAAATAATCATAGTTCTATTAAATAGAAAGATTAAGAAGAATTCCAAGATACATATTTATTAGGTATTTTTTAAACCATATTTTAAGGATGAATATAATGGATACTAATAATTTAAAATAAGAAAATTATACTTTTTTAATTAGAACATAAATATGATGCTAGCATATGGTGTTACAAGTCTTTAGTTAGACTTAAAATCTGCCAATGCAAACTCAAACTTTAAAATTGATAAATAATTTCATAAAAAAAACTGCAAGGAGTGAAATTGCAATTTAAAATTTTACCAATAACATCTACTTTAAGAAAGAAAAATCATAACATCTACCTTAAAAAAAACTCATATCTTAAGGTTTTTTAAATTAAATTACCACAGTTTAGATTTTCACAAAACTTCCCACCTCAAACAAAAAAAATCCATCCTTATAAAATTGAGCATTGCAACGCCTCAATTCTTATCTATTTAACAAGCATTACCATCTATATCTAACAAGTATTACAATTGGTTCTTAATAAATTACCATCTATATCTAACAAGTATTACAATTGGTTCTTAATAAATTTGAATAGAAATATAATTCATATATACAATATGGCAACTAGGGTTTAACCAATATTACCACTGTTTTGTCATAAATCTGAACAGCTTTTTCATAAATCTTGTAAACAAGTAAATATGGTAGGGTTTTGTATTTATAAAGAGGTGAATATGGTAGGGTTTTATACTTATAATTACTCAACGCTAGGTGCCCTGGGCATTCCCACCTCTTCTATCTAGAACGAGCTGTATAATAATCACGATCGGAACACTCCATTTGTAAGTTGTCCACGAACTTATAGTCAAAGTAAATTCCTGAGTAATATCGTACAGTTCATTACCTAAATACCAATCAATTAATTTAAATTTTAAACTTTATTTTTTACTGGGAGTTTTTCCAATCAATTAATTTAAATTTTAAACTTTATCTTTTACTGGGAGTTTTTCCAATCAATTAATTTAAATTTTACAGATTGTTATAGTTTAAATTAAAAATACCAAACATTCGATAACATAAGTTGGGTTTTTTAAGCAAATTTAAATGTTACACTAATTTTCTCCTCAAAAGGGTTCCATTCATTTATTTCCGGAGACTTATGGACCTCGCCGAGTTGTTTTCCGTCACTGGTCTCGGGGTTTGATGATCGAAACTCATAGCATCCACTCCAACAGTTTCCATAAACGAACCTATTACATGGTTGAAATTATTTTACGGACAAAAATAGTTCTGTCACTTCTGCAACAATTATAGGTTCAGTTTCCCGTTGTTTTTGAACGAAAAAATCATATATATATACATGATTACTTGTCATGTATATATATATGATCGGACGTGGCAAGTTTCTGCCCGCCAAGTGTAAAGTTATCGCTCATATTTCAATATGTTAAGTATTATGGACCATTGAAATGCAGTTTTCTGAGGTAAATTAGAAACAAACAGGTGTACCAAAAATAAAACTAGTGGCGGTCCTCAAATTCCACTGGGCGATACTATGTTGTGTAAACGGATTTAAAACATACTCATCAATATATAATGAATTACGTGGATTTATATATTTGAAAATCCATCACTTTTTTAAGTTAGGATAGAGAAAGTAAAAAATATAAGATGTTTTAAACATATGGTTAATATAAAACATATTATTTTTAAATATATGGGAAAAGTTATTATTAAATATAAGTGGTTAATATAAGATACAAATTAAAAAAATTAAAATGTAGATTAGTAATTATTATAATTTATTTATATTTATATTTAATTATATAACAAAATTTTAGATATAATTAAATTCTAAACTCTATAATTCCATCACTAAATCATGTTTTTATTTATAATATTTTTTATTACCATTAAATCTTTAGTTTGAAATTTTATATCCTTATACCTATAAGGATATAACTATTAAATTTAATAGTATATATTTGACATTTTATATCATGATACCTATAACATATAACTATTAAATTTAATAGTATATATAATATGAGTTTTTTTTAAATATGTATACACTTAGCATTAATAATACATATAACTTTAATCCCTTTAATATATTAATCCTTAATATTTATAATTTTTTATCGCCTAATATTATAACCTTAACCATTACAATCACTAATAACATTGAAACTCTAATAATTATAATTAATAATGCATAATCTATATAACTCATGTAACCCTAAATCTTTAATCCATATATAATCTCTATCAATTCTTATAATATCTAATATAACTCTTAATATAAATAACTTTTTATTACTCCTTATCCCTCACCCTTCAATTATATAACTCTTAATACAACTCTTATAACTCTATCTCTTAACCCCTAAAACTCATAAAACTTAAAGCTCACACATATGACTCCTAACACCTCATGCATATAATCACTATTCCCCATTTCCTATAAGGTTGAGTGCAAGCTAATGATGGTCACGAGTTAGTGGTAAAACAAACCTCTAAAAACATCAATCTCTTAACTTGGAGGGATTATTCAAGGTACTTTTACAATGAATTTGAATATGGTGTAAGAACATGAAACATAGGAAATTGAATTAGATTTCCTAATATGCAACTTTTATTCATAGACATTATGAACAAGTAGGTCAATTTGATTTTTTCTAAAAGTGGTATCTTATTTTTCCAACAAAATATAAGGTATATGTTTTCGTTCATGGAGGTGTTGAGTGTTTTAACGATGAAATTTCATTCCAAAAACTTGTAGAGAACCCTTTTTTCTTGTACTGTATTTTTTGGAAATTTTTAATATTAATTTTATATATTTTTAAAATTATCAAAGTCAACACATGCCTTAAATTACCATGTCTTTTGTTCGTGCAGGCTAAAAGGGTCTTAAAATAATCAAAACATTTTTTTTAGATTGTAGTTATCAGTTTCATCTTGTGGTGCATATAACTCATTTGAGTAAATAGAAAAAATAAGAGAGGTATGTATTCTAGTTTTTTGATACATGTGAAGAGAAAAATAGATTAAAAATATTAAACAATAATAATTTAAAAAAAAAAATCTATATTTGAAATCTGCATAATCGACTCTATCTATGTCTATAATTTCATCAACAACTGAATAGTGTAGCCTATAGAAAAATAATGTCAAAGACAAAGATATAGAGGGGTATTCACAAAAATGGAGGTTTTTATGAATTTATAGACTAAACCACTAGGTTTGTCATCGTGAACCTAAGTTCGAGCCAACCAAGTCAGCATACACCTTGTCAATCCATCCTAAAAAAATGAATTCAAATAAGCACACACACGCTCTAGGAACGCGCTATAAGAGCACACACACGCTATAAGAATGCATGCATGCTCCTCTTTGTCTTTCTCTCTCACACTCTCACACACTCTCTCTCCCCACGTCATCCTTGTCTCTCTCCCCCCAGTGCCAATATCTCTCCTGCATCTACCCCTCTCTTACATTTACCTTTCTCTCTACCCCCTCTTTATTTTCCTCTCTCTCCCTTTCACACTCTCTATTGCCTTACTATACCTTGCTCTCTCTCCCTCCCACACACACTTTCTACATAATTTATTATAATTTAAAAAATTTTAATAATTAAAATGTAGATTAAAATAAGATACAAATTTTAAAAATTTTAATAATCAAAATGTTGATTAGGATAAGATACAAATTTTAAAAATTAAAAATTAAAAATGTAGATTAATAATTATTATAATTTATTTATAATAACGTAGATTAATAATTATTATAATTTATTTATAATAACGTAGATTAATAATTATTATAATTAAAATGTAGATAAGATACAACTTTTAAAAATTAAAATGTAGATTAATAATTTTAAAAATTAAAATGTAGATTAATAATTTTAAAAATTAAAATGTAGATTAATAATTTTAAAAATTAAAATGTAGATTAATAATTTTAAAAATTAAAATGTAGATTAATAATTATTATAATTTATTTATATTTATATTTAATTACATAACAAAATTTTAGATATAATTAAATTCTAAACTCTATAATTCCATCACTAAATCATGTTCTTATTCATAATATTTTTTATTACCATTAAATCTTTAATATGAAATTTTATATCCTTATACATATAACATATAACTATTAAATTTAATAATATATATTTGACATTTTATATCATGATATCTATAACATATAACTATTAAATTTAATAATATATAATATGAGGTTTTTTTAAATATGTATAGAGTTAGCATTAATAATACATATAACTTTAATCTCTTTAATATATTAATATTTAATATTTATAATTTTTTATCCCTTAATATTATAATCTTAACCATTACAATCACTAATAACATTGAAACTCTAATAATTATAATTAATAATCATTAATAACATTGAAACTTTAATAATTATAATTAATAATGCATAACTTATATAACTCATGTAACCCTAAAATTTTAATCCATATATAATCTCTATCAATTTTTATAATATCTAATATAACCCTTAATATGAATAACTTTTTATTACTCTTTATCTCTCACCCTTCAATCATATAACTCTTAATACAACTCTTATAACTCTATCTCTTAATCCCTATAACTCATAAAACCTAAAGCTCACACATATGACTCCTAACACCTCATCCATATAATCACTATTCCCCATTTCCACCTCATGCATATAATCAATATTCCCCATTTCCTATAAGGTTGAGTGCAAGCTAATGATGGTCATGGGTTAGTGGTAATGCAATCCTGGAAAAACATCAATCTCTTAACTTGGAGGGATTATTCAAGGCACTTTTACAATGAATTTGAATATGGTGTAAGAAGATGAAACATAGGGAATTGAATTAGATTTCCTAATATACAACTTTTATTCATAGACATTCTAAACAAGTAGGTCAAATTTGATTTTTTCTAAAAGTGGTATCTTATTTTTCAAACAAAATATAAGGTATAAGTTTTCGTTCATGGAGGTGTTGAGTGTTTTAACAATGGAATTTCATTCCAAAAACTTGTAGCGAACCCTTTTTTCTTGTACTCTATTTTTTGGAAATTTTTAATATTAATTTAACATTTTTTTTTTAAATATCAAAGTCGACACATGCCTTAAATGACCATGTCTTTTATTCGTGTAGAATAAAAGGGTCTTAAAATGATCAAAACATTTTTTTTAAATCGTAGGTATCAGTCTCATCTTGTGCCACATATAACTCATTTGAGTAAATAGTAAAAATAAGAGAGGTATGTATTCTAGGTTTTTGATACATGTGAAGAGAAAAATAGATTAAAAATATTAAACAATAATAATTTAAAAACAATTATATATTTGAAATCTGCATAATCAACTCTATCTATGTCTATAATTTCATCAACAACTGAATAGTGTATCCTATAGAAAAATAACATCAAAGACAAAGATATAGAGGGGTATTCAAAAAAATGGAGGTTTTTATGAATATATAGACTAAACTACTAGGTTTGTCATCCTAAACCTAAGTCCAAGCCAACCAAGTCAACATACACTTTGTCAATCCATCCTAAAAAGATTGAATTCAAATAAGTGCACACATGCTCTAGGAACGCGCACGTGCTATAGGAGCACACACATTCTACAAGAATGCATGCATGCTCCTCTTTGTATTTCTCTCTCCCCCTCTCACACTCTAACACACTCTCTCTCTCTCCACCTCATCCCTGTCTCTCTCCCCCCTGTGCCAATATCTCTCCTACATCTACCCCTCTCTCTGCCCCGCTCTTTATTTTCCTCTCTCTCCCTCTCACACTCTCTATTGCCTTACTATGCCTTGCTCTCTCTCCCTCCCACACACACTTTCTACCCACTATATGTCTTCCTCTCTCTCCCTCCCACACACTAACACACTCAATATCTACCTCCCCTCTTTTTCTTCCACTCTCTCCCTCCCACACTCTCGCACAAACACTTTCTATCCCTCCTCTATGTCTTCCTTTGTCTCCCTACCACACTCTCACACACAGATTTTATATCCCCCCTCTATGTCTTCCTCTCTCTTCCTCCCACACTTTAACACACTCACTCTCTACCTTCATCCTTTGTCTACCTCTCTCTACCTCCATCCATTCCCTCTTACTTATACGAGTACTTATATGAACATAACCATGGCCTAGACCATGAACTAGACTTAGACCATCACTTATACCCCCTAGCTCTATACCCCCCTTTTTTTATACTCTTCCTTGACTCTCTCACTGTCACTATCTCCCCCCATGACCTAGACCATGACATAGAGCTATATATAGAGTTAGACGTTGACTTAGATATTTTCATAGACAATGACATAGACCCCCCATACTCTCACTCTCTCACTCTCTACCTCCCCTCTTTGTATATGTCTCTCTTCCTCCCACATTCTTGTTGAAATAATGTAAGTGCAAAGAGTATTATTATTATTATTGATATTTTATTTATAGGATCAATCCCAATTTTGGATTGATTAGGTCAGATATTGTAATAGGACCAAATCCCCTTTTGCGGATTTCTCAACAGACAATTATAATAGGCAGAATAAGAAGTTGGCCCCAACAGTTAATAAGAAGATCCAGAAATATAATAAAGGTGGGTTTACCCAACCAGATGAAGAAGTCAGCCCTGCCAGTGAAGAGACACCTCACACGTGCCATAACTTGTATAAATAAAGGAGACTAATGCCTTATTTGATCACAACTCACTTGCTCAGTTTGAGAGACAAGTTCTGATCTGTTACCGACAAAGGAGAGAGGGAGAAGAGTGGCACATATTTTGGAGAGGACTATATGTATTGGCTTGAGTTATCTCTTGACATTGTATTGGAAATTTATGATAAGGAAGTTTTTGGTGGGTTTTCTTCCCCTAGAGGGTTTCCTAGGATAAATGTTGTGTCTCTTGTGAATGTGTCTTTCTCAATGATCTTGTTCTTACATTTCTCTTATCTATTGAAATGCAAAGAACTATAATAATGGCATAAACATTAACATGGTTTCAGAGCCAACCTGAAGGAAGCATATTTCGCAAGAGGAAAAACATCACTGTTACCGTACCCAAAAATTAGGGTTTTTCAAAAGTGAATCTTTTCAGCTCCAAAACCACCTAGAAAGTTGCACCCTCCCCCAAGGATCATTTTGGCACCTTTAGTGCACATTTTCAGTGGCTAGATCTCTCAGAAAGTGAAACCCTAGTTTCACAAAGTACCAGAAAACCAGAGTACCAGAAGTACCAGAAGTACCAGAGCACCAGAAGTACTAGAAAAACTAGAAGCACCAGTCCAAAAATCCGCAGATCAAGTTTGACGGGCTAAAAGTTAGATTTTCGAAATTTCGACTACACCAACATACTCACCTGAGCCTAGGGCATCTATTCCCTAGATCAAAATTTCAAAACTTGAAGTTTGAAAAATTAGGGTTTCCTGATAAAACCCTAAGTTGCAGTTGCAGTACCAGTTGTAGATGCAGTTGCAGCCGTAGAACCAGTTGCAATCACCCTTGAAATTTTCTCAAGAGTTGGCAATGATTACTAGTATTACCAGATGGAGCCACTACCTGCAAATGCTATCAAGAGGTATGTACTTACATATGTTTAATGGTTAAACCATAAATAGTATTTTCAGGAGAAGGGAACTCTTTCCATAGATCCAGAAGGATCTCAAGATCCAACACATTCAGAGGAATGATGCAACCCAGGTGTGATTATTCTGATATGCATTTATTTGTCATGACATTATTAGTGTTGCATGTTGAAGCTATAATCAAATTATTAGAATGATTAGAATTTGATCATAGATATTATCCTCTAACCTAACCTTTTGTCAAGATACTATATTGTCTCAATACAAAAGACAGGTTGAAGAAAGCACTTGTCACTTGAGTGAAGGAGACCTGGAAGAAAAGCAAGCACTCATTCCTGAAGACAAGGCTCCAGGTTTGATTAAATCAAGTTGATAAGATTCAAAGTATTACACCTAATAACATGTGAGCATATAGAGGTATATGCTTTTCCTGATACAACTAACACCTCCTCTAGGAGAAACCTCATGTGTTAGTTTCAGGTTTCCATGGAAGAATGCTTGGTCACAACACTATGAGAGTGTTGACCTCATTTTGTATTGTATTCCTTACCTTTAATCTTTGCTAAATTATAAGTAATAGCTCTAAAAGAGATACTGTGATGATTGTTCGTGATATTGCTTTATATTATCAAGAAGGATATTATTCTTGCTTGTTGTTTTGTTGACCTTGCTCCGGGTCACATGAGGAAGCTATAGTGACGGTTGCAGAAGGCAACGTGCTAAAGGAGAGACTATGTATGAAGCAATCATCATTGGAAGAGAAGAAGGTGACTTGCATAAGATAGAGGGTCACTCAGAAGCTTCCATGGCCCACGCCATTGAAGAATCTTGGCATAGAATATTAGCTCATCTCAACTACAAGATGCTACCATACATATGCAAAGTAGTCACAGGTTTACCAGAACTCAAAGGTGACCACAAAGACATATGAAATGGATGTGCACAAGGGAAGAACATCAATAACTTGTTTCCGAAGAGGGACAACAAGACATAAGGAGTCTCAGAACTCATCCATTTAGATGTGTGTGTCCCAATGGAATCATCCTCCATTAGTGGGTATGTATACTATGTATCGTTCATTAATGATTATTCTCGTAAAAGACCTAGATATATTTGAAGTGTTCAACAAGATCAAGGAATTCAAATCCTTGATAAGAGAACCCTTCTGTAAGGAAGATTAAGATACTCAGGTCATATAATGGAGGAGAATATACCTCAGAAGAGCTCATGAACTTCTGCAAATATGTTGGGATCAAGATCCCCAACAAAACCGTGTAGCTGAATGGAAGAACAGAATCATACTGGAAGCTGTGAAGACTATGATCCATGATCAAGATCTTCCTATGTGCTTATGGGCAGAAGCAACAATGACAATTGTTTATGTGCAGAACCGATTATCCCATAACACACTTGGGCTCAAGACACCAAAAGAGATGTTCACCGAAAAGAAGCCAGAGGTAAGCCATCTCAAAATATTTGGCTGTCCAATGTTTATTCATATACCAAAAGAGAAAAGAAATAAGCTCGAACCCTTCGAAAAGAAGGGAATATTTGTGGGATACTGTGAGGTCTCCAAGGCCTTTAGAATCTACATACCTGGTCACCGCCACATTGAAATCAGAAGGGACGTGACCTTTGATGAAGAGGAAGCACTTAAGAAATCAATAGGATGCCAGCTTGAAGAAGTATATGAAGAGGAACCTATAAATCCTAGGACTAAAAAATCCATGAGGGAAGTTCCCAGGGCTGCAGAACTAGTAAGGGAAGCGGTAACTTCCCCTGATGAGGAGACTCCTGAATACCACGATATATCATAAGTTCAAGAACCTCCTCAAATCACCTTCTCCTACAAAATAAAGCTTGTTTGGGCAAGAGAGATTATTCAAGATGGAGAGCAGTATGGTGTTCCAAAAGGCACCTCGAGACAGGTGAAAAGACCAAAGCCATTCTCCAGTTACACGACTTTGATGTGGAATCTACTAGATGAAGAACCTACATGCTTTGAAGAATCCATTCAAAAGAAAGAATGAGCAGATGCCATGACAGAGGAATACCAATCCATAATGAAGAATGAAGTATGGGAAATAGTTCCCAGATTGAAAAATAAAGATGGGGTATCCTACAGACAGCTCTTCAAATAAAACATGCTGCTAATGGAAGTATTGAGAAGTATGAAACAAGATTTGTTGCTCGTGGGTTTTCTTAGAAGGAAGGCATTGACTATGAAGAGACATTCACTCCTGTATCCAAATACACTTTGATCAAGACCATTATAGCTCTTGCAGCTAAGATGAAGTGGAAGCTGCACCAGATGGACGTGAAGACAACTTTCCTAAATGGTGTCATCGAAGAGGAAGTGTATATAGAGCAACCTCAAGGATTTGAGGTTGAAGACAGGAAGTCTCATGTCTGCAGATTGAAGAAAGCCTTATACGGATTGAAGCAAGCTCCTAGAGCTTGGTATGGCCATATAGACAGTTTCTTGACGAGATTAGGCTTTACCAAGAGTAAAGCAGAGTCAAATATCTACTTGAAAATTATGGATAATGAACCAGTAATATTACTACTGTATGTGGATGACTTATTCTTAAATGGAGAAGAAAAGCTAATCGCTGAATGTAAAAAGAGATTTTCCGTAGAATTTGAAATGAAAGACCTTGGCCTAATGCATTACTTCTTAGGTCTTGAGGCATGGTAGAGTCCAGAGAGGATCTTCCTTAACCAAGGGAAGTGCACGGTCGAGATCTTAAATAGATTCGACATGCTAGAGTGCAAACCTGTGAATACACCCATGGAAGTGAAGCTAAAGCTATTGGTCGATACTTCGTCATATTTGATTGATGCCACACTGTACAGACAAATTATTGGATCGTTGATGTACCTGATGAACACCAGACTAGACATCTGTTTTGCAGTGAATACCTTGAGTCAGTTTCTGGTAGAGCCCAGACATGTTCACCTAGTGGTTGCAAAACATGTGATTAGTTACCTTAAAGGTACAATGGATTATGGTCTCAGCTATGATGGAGATCATGACTTCACATTGAATGGATACACTGATACAGATTGGGCAGTAAGCATTGCTGACAGAAAAATCACTTCCGGATGTTGTTTCAGTATGGGATCAACCATGATCTCATGGCAGAGTAGGAAGCAATCTAGTATTTCTCTCAGCACAATGAAAGCAGAGTACGTTGCCGCATGTTCTGCTAGCTGCGAAGCTATATGCCTTCGAAAGTTGTTGACTAACCTATTTGACTTGGAGATGAGAGCAGTCGTGATTCTATGTGACAACCAGAGCTGCATAAAGATGACAGAGAATCCTGTATTCCACGATAGGTTGAAGCACATAGAGATCCGCTATCATTTCATCCACGACATGGTACAAAGAGAAGCCTTGAAGCTCCAGTACATTAGCACGGATGAACAGGTTGTTGATGTGTTGACTAAACCTCTATCTCGTGTAAAGTTTGAAGACTTTCGAGATAAGCTTGGTATAGTCTGAAAGGACCCTCCCTGAAAGGGGGAGTATATGTGTGTTCCTTGCTTCTAACCTCACTGTTAGATGTAAAGCAAGATGAGTCATTGATTTTGACCTCACTGTTAGACATAAAGCATGACGACGTGTGTTCCTTTCTTCTGACCTTGCTGTTAGATGTAAAGAAAGATGAGTCATTGCTTCTGAACTCACTGTTAGATGTAAAGCATGACGATGTGTGTTCCTTTCTTTTGACCGCGCTGTTAGACGTAAAACAATATGAGTCATTGCTTCTGACCTTGCTATTAGATGTAAAGCATGACAATGTGTGTTCCCTGCTTCTGACCTCGTTGTTAGACGTAAAGCAAGATGATTCATTGCTTCTGACCTCGCTGTTAGACGTAAAGCAAGACGATGTGTTTTCCTTGCTTCTGAACTCGCTGTTAGATGTAAAGCAAGATGATTCCTTGCTTCTGACCTCGTTGTTATACGTAAAGCAAGATGATGATGTGTTCCTTTCTTTTGACCTAGTTGTTAGACGTAAAGCAAGATGATTCCTTACTTCTAACCTCACTGTTAGACATAAAGAAATATGTTGATGTGTTCCTTGCTTCTGACCTAGTTGTTAGACGTAAAGAAAGATGATTCCTTGCTTCTGACCCAGTTGTTAGACATAAAGAAAGATGATATATACCTTGCTTCTGACCTAGTTGTTAGATGTAAAGCAAGATGTGACTGACACTAAGCTACCAACTTATCAACTATGACATTGAACCAGTTGATCTAAAAATGAAGAAGACTTGTAAACTTGGAAATATTTGCAAGTAAAGTTTATGTGTTAAAAGAAAATGGATCAACTTTGCAACACATCATTAATAGGATTTACTCATTTAAGACACAAATAAACAACAACATAATCAATGAACATAAGCACATAACACAACAAATGATAAAGGATTTCACCCCTCTCTTGGGCTACATCGCCTGGTCCAGCTTCCAATGGATCATTATTATTAATTGCTCAAAGTTCTCAAAAATATGCTTTACAATGCTAAAATTGACCAACAGACTGCTCCAATGGCTTCAGAGAATCCAAAAACCCCTAGCTGGGCTTTTTCGACACCTTGTTTGGCCAAAAAACGAAGAAGTTAGGCTTCCTAGAAGTCCCCCTTCAAGCTTGTTGGCTCTGCATCTACAAATTGCACCCTTGTTCATTCAACCTAGCACACACACCATTTAAGCCGTAAAAACCCAACACCGAATGCAATCGTACCAACGGTGTGAACTGTAGGATGGTTATGGGCGTGCCAACCCCTAACCGCCAAACTCTCGGATGCATGCGGTCACCATATGACCTCGGGCTAGTGCAAAAGAGGGCTTCATTTTCTAAACGAATAGAATAATGGCAAATGGAGGGAAATTGTTTCAAAATCCAATGGTCAGTGGTCATTGTAATAACCATTGGAACCGCGCACACATTCCATATAACATAGTTGTGGTCATATATCAAATAGTGCACGACCAAGGGTTGGGGCTAAGCCCTGGCCCGGTCGCGGCCCAAACCACACATACACTCTAATTTAAATATATACCAGAACATATATATAATAAACAAAACCCGGTGGCGCGCTGATTGGCGGCTCTTTTCCAAGTCATTTCCCCTGCCCAAAGGTTGTGGGGTCGACTCTTGCCAATGAAAAAACTTTTAAACCAAACAACAAGTGACATGTGGCGGCCACAGATTGGGCCATGTGTCAACATACCATTAGCCACCAAAATGACACATGTCAAATGCTCATATGTCAACTGTCTGCCAATAAGTGAAGGCCATGTCATCATCTTCCACCTAGATGTACGATCTATGCCATGTCAGCGTATGGTCATGCCATGTCAGCATCCATACGGACTGCACAATCAGCGCCCCTTTTTTTTTTACCTGTTTGACGATTCGAACAGATCGCGATATCTCTCGCTCCCAATGTCTGTTTGAACCCAAATGAGTTGCGTTGGGTTTGTAATGATGAGGGCTATGCTCCTGTTCATTTTGAAGAGATTCTGAGCACTTTGAATTTTTGAGCAAAATTTGATCCCTTGATGAACACCTCCCCATTGGGAAGCTTTTGGACCTCCAAAAGACTATATTCAGTCTATGTGAAGATGAGGGTATAGTTCCCTCACCCTTCCAACCTCAATCCACTTGGATTTTCTTGGATTGGTACCTTTAAGACCAACTCGAAGATGCTCCACATTTCCTCGTTTTGAAGTTCGCATTCTCCTATCAAGGATTGTGTCTTCATGTAGTTATGTAAGATATTCTGGGGGAAAATCATCTATAGAAGGGATCTGAACATTCTCTCCATGATCATCAATCAATGGAGGCTCATACAATTTCAAATTCTCAACATTAACAACTGCATACATTTGCATATAAGGAGGAAAATCTAAACGAAAGGCATTGCTACCAATCTTGTTGATAATCTTGAAAGGACCATATCAAATTGGTTTCAATTTTTTACCTTCTCCTTTAAGTCTCCCCTTACTGATGTAAAGCCAAACTTCATCTCCAACTTGGAAACTGTGATCAACACGATGCTTGTCATGTCTCGTCTTGTACCTGGCTTGAATCTTTTCCAACTGCTCTTGCACCACTTGATGTATCGACTGAATTTGTTCAATGAACTTTTCTTCCCTATCAATGTAATATTTACCATCGATAGAAATATCCTTCCCAAAGATAAAATCTAAAGGAGATTTGGGCAAATATCCAAAACATGCTTCAAATGGAAACGTTTGAGTCGAAGAGTGCTTAGCACAATTGTAAGCATGTTGAATGTAGTGTAAATGCTCATCCCAAAGTTTAGGATGCTTACTGCAATAAGCACGAAGAATATGCACCACTGTTCGATTTACCACCTCTGTCTGACCATCTGTTTGTGGATGAAAAGTTGTGCTCTTTTTAAGTTTGGTGTCCATGAGTGCCCATAAACTTGACCAAAAACTTCCAACAAATCGAGAATCCCGATCAGAAATAATGGATTTAGGAAATCCAAAATGCACCAAAACATTTTGAAAGAACATTTGTGCCGTTTGTTCAGCTGTAACCTGCTTAGTACAAGGCATCAAAATACACATTTTGCTAAATCGATCAACCACAACATAAAGATAATCATGATTTCATCTCAACATAGGTAGACCACCTACAAAATCCATGGAAATGCTTTCCCAAGGTCGAGAAGGAACTGGAAGTGGAGTATACAAACCCAACTTTCAATTGCTAGGTTTACTTCTGGCACACAACGAACATCCTCGAACATATCTTGAAACACTTTCATTCATTTTAGGCCAGTAGCAGTATCTTTGCAAATTAGCAACTGTCTTTCCTACACCAAAATGACCAGCAATAAGAGAAGAATGCGCTTCTCTTATAATGTTGATTCTTTCCCCCTGTGGAATACACAACTTGCCAAGATGATACAAAAGATTATCATGCACATGGTAATCCAATTCCTCAACATGGTTAGA
>ML799529.1:40476-115038 GCA_009831015.1 Picea engelmannii | reverse complement strand
TGGGAAAGATCCAAGAAAAAAGGATCCAGAACAAACAGAATGTCCAATGGATTTCTACAGAAGTCAAGGATGATGGGAGAAACATCAATATAGTTACCCGAGGAGGAGCTAAGATAGGAGATGATGCATAAAAACAAGATCCAACTTAACACCAATTTGTTAAGAAGAATATTGATCCACATAAGTAGTTTGATGCATAAAAAGAAAAGGAAACATTTAAGGAGTCCAAACATGAATTTCTCAAGTAGAATGTTTCATCTACATCAGTTACACATCAAACTCATAACCCACCAATATACAGGATGCCATTCTGAATGGACCATACCAATACAGGACAACCTATAGAGAAAGTAAGTACCATAAATACGTTTCTGCAATCCCGTGTTAAGTTATTGAATGATACATCATTTGTTAAGGTCTTACAAAATCTATTAGAAAGATGCATGATTCGGATTTAGAAGAGGAATGAACTGAATAATAGACTGAATACAATAAACACATAGATAGGAAGAATAACACAAATATCCAATGAATAATATCTTCTATTAAATAATGAAATAGGCTAAAACTGTAAAACTGAAGAACTGAAACTTGCTCGAATGGTGGTAGCTATCTCTGAGAAGAGATGTGGCTGCTACGTGCATCCATCTGAGAAAAATGGAATACAATGAGTCTCCATAGGCCTTTTTTATATTACTCATGAATTCCAAAACCCTAGACATCCAAAAACCTAACCCTAGAAGGTGAAACACCAAATGTTACGTGGGCCCTATAGGGAAGTTGGTGTAGTTTGGTACCTCAACTTCCTAGGGCTGTAAATTTTTCATACAACCTCTGTTTTAGATGCGTGATATCTCATTTTAAAGGTATTTCAAAGAAGCATACATTATTTTGTCATACTCAATCTTTGTCTATAGTCTGATTGTGGCGAGTAAAAAAAACAACGTTTAGGGGCCCAAAACATCCCTGGAAGTACAACAAGATGTGCTGACATGAAAACATACAAAATAAGCTAGTTGGATTAGGCGAGAGGTCACCCATGTCCACCTGGAGAGTGTGTGAGGATTTAGACAACCCCAAAAATGTAGAACTCATAATTATAAAGCAGTACAAATGACGTGTTGAATAAAAAATGGACACGAGGAGCCAATTGAAATAGGTGGGTGGCCACCAATATCCACCTAGATCAATCCTCCTCCCTTAGGAAGAAATGGTCTCCATTGCATTGAGTTTCCCCATCAGGTGAGGAAAATTCTACTGGATTTGGCCCCGGGTGAGCCACTTTCCTTGGTGTAGGAGTTTCCCTACCTTGATAACCCGATAAAGCTAGATCCATTGCTATAAAGTTCCCTTGAATCGTGTGTCCACTATTTGATCGATGGAAGCTTGTTCAATGTAGTCAAGGTTGATCTCTGTTAGTGTCAGTTGTTCGACGATCTCATAGGTGTCCAATAATGGTGGGAAATATGGCCGAAGGAGGTCCACATTGAATACTGGATGTAGACCACGGAAGGGCGGAGTGTTGAGCTCAAAAGTATTTCTACCCACAACCTTGGTGATAGTGTAAGGCCAATAATTAAGTGGGTGAAGCTTCTGATGGGGTCCGGTGAGACGCTCCTTCTTCAAATGTAACCAAACTTGTTCTCCAACCTGAAACCAGTCTGGTACCTTGTGTTTATCATGGTGCTTCTTGTACTTAGCATTGGATTTCTGCAAAATATCTTGGACTTGTAGGTGGATGTACTGAATCCTCTCAATGAATCTGGTGGATTTGTCGATCGCAGACTGATAAGGGGAAGAGTCTGTTTGTGTGGTGGGAAGAGGAAGTGAAACATCAATGGGTCCCAAGGGTTGGAATCCCAGACCGACCTAAAATGGGCTATGTCTAGTGGAACTATGGAGAGCCCTGTTGTAATGTCCCCCACCTCTTGATGAAGAGGTTTGAGAAGACTTAGTGGCCTAGGCATCCCCACTAGGCCATAGTCTCACATTGAGGGGAAAATTGAACCAAGATAAGGTTATATTCTTAAGTTGAATTAATAAAAAGGTAAAAGGAGTTAAAAAGATAACTCAATGAAGGAATAGAAGCGTTGGATGTTGAGTTAGGAGTTAACCTTAGGGGTTAACTTAAGTCAATAGGGAAATAGAAGAAAAGTATACAGAAAAGGCTAGGGTGCACCTCTCATCCATTCTGGATTTTGGATATTTGGAAATATATAATGAATTACGTGGACTTATATATTTCAAAATCCATCACTTTTTTAAGTTATGATAGCAAAAGTAAAAAATACGAGATGTTTTACACATAGGTAAACTTTGAAACATAACACTAAAAATATAAAACACATTATTTTTAAATATATGGGAAAAGTTGTTATTAAATATTAGTGGTTAATATAAGGTACAAATTTTAAAAATTAAAATGTAAATTAGTAATTATTATAATTTATTTATATTTATATTTAATTACATAACAAAATTTCAGATATAATTAAATTCTAAACTCTATAATTCCACCACTAAATCATGTTTTTATTTATAGTATTTTTTATTACCATTAAATCTTTAATTTGAAATTTTATATCATTATACCTATAACATATAACTATTAAATTTAATAGTATACATAATATCATTTTTTTTTAAATATGTATACACTTAGCATTAATAATACATATAACTTTAATCCCTTTAATATATTAATCCTTAATATTTATAATCTTCTATCCCCTAATATAATAACCTTAACCATTACAATCACTAATAACATTACTAATAACGTTGAAACTCTAATAATTATAATTAATAATGCATAACTTATATAACCCATGTAACCTTAAATCTTTAATCCATATATAATCTCTATCAATTCTTATAATATCTAATATAACCCTTAATATGAGTAACTTTTTATTACTCCTTATCCCTCACACTTCAATCATATAACTCTTAATACAACTCTTATAACTCTATCTCTTAACCCCTATAACTCATAAACCCTAAAGCTCACACATATGACTCCTAACACCTCATGCATATAATCACTATTCCCCATTTCTACCTCATGCATATAATCACTATTCCCCATCTCCTATAAGGTTGAGCGCAAGTTAATGATGGTCACCGGTTAGTGGTAATGTAAACCTGGAAAAACATCAATCTCTTAACTTGGAGGGATTACTCAAGGTACTTTTACAATGAATTTGAATATGGTGTAAGAAGATGAAACATAGGAAAATGAATTAGATTTCATAATATACAACTTTTATTCATAGGCATTGTGAACAAGTAGGTCAAATTCATTTTTTTCTAAAAGTGGTATCTTATTTTTCCAACAAAATATAAGGTATATGTTTTTGTTCATGGAGGTGTTGAGTGTCTTAACGATGGAATTTCATTCCAAAAACTTGTAGAGAACCCTTTTTTCTAGTACTGTATTTTTTGGAAATTTTTAATATTAATTTTATATATTTTTTAAAATTATCAAAGTCTTTTGTTCATGCCTTAAATTACCATGTCTTTTGTTCATGGAGGCTAAAAGGGTCTTAAAATGATCAAAACATTTTTTTTAGATCGTAGGTATCGGTCTGATCTTGTGTTGCATATAAGTCATTTGAGTAATGGTTAAGCCGAGAAAAAGTTATAGCGAAAATAAGAGAGGCATGTATTCTAGGTTTTTGATACATGTGAAGAGAAAAATAGATTAAAAATATTAAACAATAATAATTAAAATATATATATATATATTTGAAATCTGCATAAACGACTCTATCTATGTCTATAATTTCATCAACAACTGAATAGTGTAGCCTATAGAAAAATAACGTCAAAGACAAAGATATAGAGGGGTATTCACAAAAATGGACGTTTTTATGAATTTACAAACTAAGCCTCTAGGTTTGTCATCCTGAACCTAACTCCAAGCCAACCAAGTTAGCATACACCTTGTCAATCCATTCTAAAAAAAAATGAATTCAAATGAGCGTGCACGTGTTATAGGAGCACACACACACTACAAGAATGAATGCATTCTCCTCTTTGTCTTGCTCTCTCCCCCTCTCACACTCTCACACACTCTCTCTCTCCCCACCTGATCAAAATCTGGACCGGGGGTCAAATTTTAGCCCAAAAATAAACGTTCTTAGAATTGCCTCAAAACAAACGAGAGTGTAGCCCTCGTCATCATGAACCTAACACAATTTTTTTCATCTCAAACAGACGTCGGGAGCGAGAGATATCACGATCTGTCTGAATCGTCAAACAATAAAAAAATGGATGTTGACTGTGCAGTCTGTATAGTCCGTACGGATGCTGACTTGGCATGTTCGTACGATGATGTGGCATGTTCATACGCTGAGGTGACAGAAGTGACGTGGCATATTTTGGTTGGCAGGTGTGGTCGAATCATTTGTCGACACGTGCCATGTTTTTGGCAAATGGTAAGGTGCCACGTGGCCCAGTCATGGGCTGCCACGTGGCATCCCTTTATTGGCTGTTGGTTTGGTTTGTAAAATTTTATTGGAGTCCATGGGATTCGACCCCCGAACCTCCCACATTGGCTACGTCTTATCAAAGTCCGCTCGACCACCATACCACGTGTTGGTGCTTGTAATGTATATGATGAAATATATATTTGAATTAGATTAAAGGTTGATATGGCGGGGGGTCGGGCTGGGGCTTAGCCCCAGCCCATTGTTGTATTGTTTATTCATATGACCATGTTATGGTGCGCGCGCGGGAGTATGATTCAAATGGAGCCCCCGGTCACATTATATACCATATGACCCCAAATATAACAGTTCGCGTTTTGTAATGTGGTTTTGAAACGGTTAAAGGTTAAACCCGTGGATATATGATTATATTACACATGACCACAACCAAAAGCACAGGAGTTGGGTCGGTTTTTCAAACA
Organism: Picea engelmannii; assembly: GCA_009831015.1. Lineage (NCBI taxonomy): Eukaryota > Viridiplantae > Streptophyta > Pinopsida > Pinales > Pinaceae > Picea > Picea engelmannii. Next base: position 110,126 of record ML799529.1, on the reverse strand, counting down.
GTTTTGCCCACCAACTGTTCACCGACACTTGTCACATGTTTATACGCCCATTTAAACGGAACCCCTTTTGCTATTGCACGAGGTCGTATGGACGACTCACGTGCCCAGGTGCTAGGCGGTTAGGGGCTGGAGGTGCCCTAACCATCCTACAGTTTGCATAGTTATTCGGTTGCATGTGTGTGCTGGGTTTAAAGACGAATTTGGAGCGTGTTCCTGGTTCAAGCACACAGAGGTGCATTTTGGCGAACCAGTTTCAGCAAGCTTGAAGGAAGAGAATGGCAGGAGGCCTATCTTTCTCATTTTTTGGTCGATTGAGGTGCCATAAAAGCCCAGATAGGGGTTTTTGGACGTCCTGAATCCATTGGTACTATTATCAAGGCCATTTGAAGACTTATTTTGTAGGTTTTTAGCCATTGAAGTTTCATCAAGCTCCAGAGAGCTTGAAGCCCTCATTGATTGAGGACATGTTTTGGTGAGCCTATGTTTGTTTTATGTGATTGAATAATCATGTTTGGCTAATTGTTATGCTCTGAACACATTGGGACAGGTTTCAGAGGCTATTGAGGACATTTACAGGTGTTTTTTCCAAAGAGAAGCTCAGGGAAGCTTATAGCCACATGTAGAAGAGGTCATGCCTGGATGAGCCATGATCCGTTTTCAGAGTTTTATTAGTCATTTTTGGGGTTTTTATGTGTTCTGATCTCAATGGTACAGTCTGTTTTTCCACTGGAGTTGAGAAGTAGATTGCAAAAGAACTTTTGACAAATTAATCCCAGAGAGCCAAGTCCATTGATGGAGGCTCAAGGAGATGTAGCCCGGAGGGGGGTGAACTCCTTTATCATCTTGTTCTTGTTGTGAGTTTGATGGTTTATTTGTTGCAAGTTATGTTGTTGTGTATTTATTGAAAGTACATATTTAACCATTTAAAAATAACATATCCTCACACATAAGCATTTACAAGAAGATACATGAACTTAACACATAAGTTTATCTTGCATATTTTAACACATGAAGCAAGGTCCTGTAAAGTTTATTTTAATGAAGTAGCGGGTGCTTGCATAGCATAACAAGTCAACCTTCTATTTTCAGATTAGGTCGTATCAGAGCATAGTTTGTTTTGCTTATGTGTTTGCCATTGATAGCTTGAGATTTAGCTATTAGTATTTGTGCAAGTTTTGTGTTGAAGTTGGATATATTCCAAGGATGGAGGAAGCTTCAAGCATTGATAGTTCTCATACATCTTCATTATCTAAATTCTTTGACAAAGAAGAGATTCTAACCATGAGAGATTAGATGAAAGAGATGTGTGAAGACAGAAATGAGCACATTGCCCTTGAGGAGCAGTTGATGGCCATAAAGGAGGAGAAAGACCAACTTCTTCAAAGGTTGCATGAGATGGAGATTCAACTCCATGAGGAAAAGGAAAACCTTACCAAGTACATGCATGAACATAAGGTATGCAATGTTAGTTTATCTTCAATTCCTCTCAAGATGAATGTTTTGGTGGTTTTGAAAGTCACACAAGAGGAATAGGGTCCCAGTTATTGTTAAAAATGGGCTATGAAGGTAAAGGGTTAGGTAAGCATGCACAAGACATTGTTGAGCCTATTGTTGTTGAAGAAAGACCTAAGTATTGTGGTCTTGGATATGAACGAAGAGATGGAGAAAATTCCAAAGTCGAGGAGACAAGGGAAAAAGTTCCAAGGACAAATTTTGTTCTAAGTTCACATCCTCAAGAAGGCTTTAAAGGTGAAAGTTCAAGAACTTTTGTTGAAAGTTCAATCCCTCCAACGTACAAGGCTTGTGTTCAAGATGAATGCGAATGTGTGAAACGAAAGAGTTGTGACAGTGATGAGGACAAGAACACTATTGATGATCTTCAAAGGAGAGCTTGTAACTCTTCATATTCACCTCCTCAATGAGGTGATAAAGGTGAATGTTCAAGGTATAATTCTTCTTATCATTCAGTTGCTTTTGATTATGTTAAGCATGATAAATTTGTATGTAATAATGGAAGAAAGAATCCATGTACATATTGTGGTTTATATAACCATCATGTTTCAAAATGTTGGAAAAGACTGGCCAATTTCAGGAAATTTTACAAGCAAAGACAACATGAAAAGAGGATGCAAAAGATTTTCACTCATTGTCAGAAGAGGGGTCATCTCATTGACCAATGTTGGACGTTGCATCCAACTACTCATCCACAACACAAGAAGCAGATGGATAAAGAGATTGGCAAGAATGGAAGCGGAGATTCCATCATTGATGTGTGTCGAGATGATTCACAAGAGGACGATTTCCAGCAGAAAAAGTCACCGTTAAGTTGGCTTGGTAAGAAATGGTTGGATTTCTTGAGCAAGTAAAGCTTGCATTTTATGTTGTAAATGCACTTTTCAGCATTATGTGTGCATTTATGGGAATCGTGATAAGTTGCGGAAGTTTATCACAACTTGCATGATAAGTTGCGGCAATTTATCACAACTTGCATGATGCAAGTTGCATGTGAATGCCATTCAGTTTGAAGGCATTTTTTTGTTGTTGCATAAATTCACCAGGAGGATGTAAAATATGGATATCATGTTCACTTGTTGCAGCCATTTATCTTTTTCATTTCAACTCTTATGTACCTGCATGTTTTGGGTTATGTACTTATGTTTGTACTAGAAGGAGAGTTGAAGATTCATGCACATGCATTTTTTTTTGTGTGTATGAGTAAGCAGTGAACTGGTGAAAGTTCATCATGAAGGATTCATGATTATAACATGATTGTGTATCATTTTTGTCAACTTGTCATTTTGGAAGGTCGAGATGTTTCAAATGAGTCTTGACTGGTGTTAATGATTTTCTGACGACTATGTTGTGTCAATCATGTTGTTCGACTTGTGTTTAGTCGATGGTGTTTATTGACTTGAAAGTTGATTTTGAGTACACCATGATGCAAGAAAACGCCATGTGCTTTGATGAAGTACAAGATGCGACAATTTGTTTTAGAACAAAAGACTTTGTTGGCATCATTTTCAATCTTGTATAATTTGTTTTCAAGATTGATGGTTTTCTTGGCTTGTGACAAGATGTCACAGGAAATTTTCTGCAGCCATTGGAGAGTTGATTGTGTTGACGTCAAAGATTTCGAAAGAGGGACTTGATTCTCAGTGGGAAGGTTGGTAGTCTTCCAAGCATAGAGAGAGCAGTGGGTCAACAGCAGCCAGAGATCAGTGGTTGAGGGACATGGTCAGTTGCAGTGCACGGCATGTCAAAGTATTCAGGTGATTGTCGAAAAGATTTTGATATAACTTGAAAGAAAACAAATAAGATTTTGTGGGTCCAAAAGCCTTTCAGTGGGAAGGTGTGATCAAAATCTGGATCAGGGGTCAAATTTTAGCCCAAAATAAATGTTCTCAGAATTTCCTCAAAACGAATGAGAATGTATCCCTCATCATCACAAACCCAACGCAATTCATTTCGTCTCAAACAGACATCGGGAGCGAGAGATATCGCGATCTGTCTGAATCATCAAACAGTAAAAAAATGGATGCTCACTGTGCAGTCCGTATAGTCTGTACGGATGTTGACTTGGCATGTCCATATGATTATGTGTCACATCCGTACGCTGAGGTGACAGAAGTGACATGGCATATTCTGGTTGGCAGGTGTGGTCGAATCATTTGTTGACACGTGGCATGTTTTTGGCAAATGGTAAGGTACCACGTGGCCCAGTCATGGGCTGCCACGTGGCACCCCTTTATTGGTTGTTGGTTTGGTTTGTAAAATTTTATTGGAGTCCGTGGGGTTCGACCCCCAGACCTCCCACACCGGCTATGTCTTATCAAAGTCCGCCCGACCACCATACCACGTGTTGGTGCTTGTAATGTATATGATGATATATATATTTGAATTAGATTAAAGGTTGATATGGCGGGGGATCGGGCTAAAGCTTAGCCCCAGCCCGCGGTTGTATTGTTTATTCATATGACCATGTTATGGTGCGCACGTGGGAGTATGATTCAAATGGAGCCCCCGGTCACGTTATATACCATATGACCCCAAATATAACGGTTCGCGTTTTGTAATGTCGTTTTGAAACGGTTAAAGGTTAAGCCCATGGATATATGATTATATTACACGTGACCACAACCAAAAGCATGGGAGTTGGGTCGGTTTTTCAAACGGTTTTTCCCACCAACCGTTCACCGACACTTGTCACATGTTTATATGCCCATGTAAATGGAGCCCCTTTTGCTATTGCGCGAGGTCGTATGGACGACTCACGTGCCCAGGTGCTAGGAGGTTAGGGGCTGGAGGCGCCCTAACCGTCCTATAGTTTTCACAGTTATTTGGTTGCGCGCATGTGCTGGGTTTAAACACGAATTTGGAGTGTGTTCTTGGTTCAAGCACACAGAGGTGTGTTTTGGTGAACCAGTTTCAACAAGCTTGAAGGAAGAGAATGGCAGGAGGCCTATCTTTCTCATTTTTTGGCCGATTGAGGTGCCATAAAAGCCCAGATAGGGGTTTTTGGACGTCCTGAATCCATTGGCACTATTATCAAGGCCATTTGAAGACTTCTTTTGCAGTTTTTTAGCCATTGAAGTTTCAGCAAGCTCCAGGGAGCTTGAAGCCCTCATTGATTGAGGACATGTTTTGGTGAGCCTATGCTTCTTTTCTGTGATTGAATAATCATGTTTGGCTAATGGTTATTCTCTGAACACATTGGGACAGGTTTCAAAGGTTGTTGAGGACTTTTATAGGTGTTTTTTCCAAAGAGAATCTCAGGGAAGCTTATAGCCACATGTAGAAGAGGTCATGCCCGGATGAGCCATGATCCGTTTTCAGAGTTTTATTACTCATTTTTGGGGTTTTTATGTGTTCTGATATCAATGGTACAGTCTGTTTTTCCATTGGAGTTGAGTAGCAGATTGTAAAATAAATTTTGAAAAATTAATCCCAGAGAGCCAAGTCCATTGATGGAGGCTCAAGGAGATATATCCCGGAGGGGGGTGAACTCCTTTATCATCTTGTTCTTGTTGTGAGTTTGATGGTTTATTTGCTGCAAGTTATGTTGTTGTGTATTTATTGAAAGTACATATTTAACCATTTAAAAAGAACATATCCTCACACATAAGCATTTACAAGGAGATACATGAACTTAACACATAATTTTATCTTGCATATTTTAACACATGAAGCAAGGTCCTGTAAAGTTTATTTTAATGAAGTAGCGGGTGCTTGCATAGCATAAAAAGTCAACCTTCTATTTTCATATCACCACCTCATCCCTATCTCTCTCCCCCCGTGCCAATATCTCTCCTACATCTACCCCTCTCTTACATTTACCTCTCTCTCTACCCCCCTCTTTATTTTCCTCTCTCTCCCTCTCACACTCTATTGCCTTAATGTGCCTTGCTCTCTCTCCCTCCCACACACACTTTATACCCCCCTATATGTCTTCCTCTCTCTCCCTCCCACACACTAACACACTCACTCTCTACCTACCCTATTTGTCTTCCTCTCTCTCCCTCCCACACTCTTGCACAAACACTTTCTATCCCCCCTCTATGTCTTCCTTTGTCTACCTCCCACACTCTCAAACACAGATTTTATATCCCCCCTCTATATCTTCCTCTCTCTTCCTCTCACACTTTAACACACTCACTCTCTACTTCCATCCTTTTTCTACCTCTCTCTACCTCCATCCTTTCCCTCTTTCTTATAAGAGTACTTATATGAACATGAACATGGCCTAGACCATGAACTAGACCTAGACCATCACCTATACCCCCCTCTTTTTCTGCTCTTCCTTTGACTCTCTCACTGTCACTATCTCCCAGCATGACCTATACCATGACATAGAGCTATATATAGAGTTAGATGTTGACTTAGATATTGACATACACAATGAAATAGACCCCCCATACTCTCACTCTCTCACACTCTACCTCCCCTCTTTGTATACATCTCTCTTCCTCCCACATTCTTCCACACACACTTTATGTCCCCCGTTAGGCTATTTGTATCTCTCTACACCCCCTGCCTCTATCTCCCCCTTCCTCTCATAATTAGTCTCACTCTCTCTCCACCCCTTCCTCCCTCCCTCCCCCCCTCTCTCTCCCCCTACCTCTCACTATCTCTTTTCTCACAATCAATCTCACTATCTCTCCGCCCACCCCATCCTTTTTCAGACCCCTCTCTTTCTTTCTCTCCCCCCCTCTCACACTCATACATTCTTTATCTGGCCCCCCTCCCTCTATCTCTCCCCCTCTGTTCCACTATATTTCCTCTCTTTCTATCCTACATCTAGCACCTCTTTCTCTCTCTCGTCTACCCTCCCCCGATTTCTCTATTTATATCTCTCTACCCTCCCTTCCCTCTATCTCCCCCCTTCCCCTCACAATCAGTCTCACTCTCTCTCCACCCCCTCCTCCCTCTCTTTCTCTGCTCTCTCTCTCATACATATACCCCTCGCCACTTTCTCTCCCCCCCCTTCCTCTCACTCTCTCTCTTCCTGCTCTCTTTGTCTCCCTCTCCCTCCCTCTCACACACTCAAACACTCCTTATGCAMCCCCCCTCTCTTCATTTCTCTCCCCCCCCTCTCACACTCACACATTCTCTCTCTACCTGCCTCCTCCCTCTATCTATTCCCCTTCCTCTCACTATCTCTCCTCTCTTTCTCTCCTACATCTACCACCACTTTATCTCTCTGATTGTTAGTCTCACTCTCACTATATCCCCCTCCCTCTCTCTCCTCTACTCTCCCTCCATGTCTCTCTTTATATATATCTTCCCCCCATGTCTCTATTTATATATCTCTTCCCCCCTTTCCCTCTATCTCCCACCTTTCTCTCACAATAATTCTCACTCTCTCTCCACCCCTTCCTCCCTTCCTCTCTCTCTCCCCCTCCCTCCCTCTCTCTCTCCCCCTCCCTCACCTATCTCTCTACTCTCTATCTCATACATCCACCCCTCCCCACTATGTCTCCCCCCTTCCTCTCACTCTCTCTCTACCTACTCTCTTTGTCTCCATCTCCATCCCTCTCACACACTCAAACACTCCTTTTCCAATCCCGTCTCTAAATTCTCTCTCTTCCCCCCTCTCATGGTCACACATTCTCTGTACCCCACTCCTTCCTCTATCTCTCCCCCTCTCTCCCATTATCTCTTCTATCTTTCTCTCCTACATCTACCACCTCTTTCTCTCCATCTCTTGTTGTTTTTAGTATCATTCTCACTATATCCTCCTCCCCCTCTCTCATATACTCTCCCCCCATTTCTCTGTTTATATTTCTCTATCCCTCCTTCCCTCTATCTCCTTCCTTCCCCTCACACTCAGTCTCACTCTATCTCTCTCCTTGTTTTTAGTCTCACTCTCACTCTCTCTTTTCCTGTGTCTCTCTCTCCCTCCCCCCCTCCTCCTCTTTGCCCCAAGTTCTACCTCCCTCTCTCTCTACCCATATAAAGGTGAGGCATGTCTCACAAAAAATAAAGGATACATGTGCAACAAGGAAATGTATTCTCTCTTGTAAGGTGAGTGTTAAGTTTTTCTTCTTCTTACAATGGAATCTTATATGAACATGACCATGACCTAGACCATGAAATAGACCTATACCATCACCTATACCCCCCTAGATCTATACCCCCCCTCTTTTTCTGCTCTTCCTATAACTCTCTCACTCTCACTATCTCCCCCCATGACCTAGACCATGAAATAGTGCTAGAATATAGAGTTGTGCATTGACCTAGATATTGACATAGACCATGATATAGAACCCCTATACTCTCACTCTCTCACTCTCTACCTCACCTCTTTATCTACCTCTCTCTTCCTCCCACATTCTTGCACACACACTTTCTATCTACCATTAAGATATTTATATCTCTCTACCCCCTACCTCTATCTCCCCCCTTCCTCTCACAATAAGTATCACTCTCTCTCAACCCCCCCTCCCTCCATCTCTCCCCCTTCCTCTCACTATCTCTCTTCTCAAAATCAGTCTCACTCTCTCTCCACCCTATCCTTGTCCAACCCCCCTCTCTTTCTTTCTCTTCCCCCCTTATCACACTCACACATTCTCTCTCTACCCCCCTCCTCCCTCTATCTCTCCCCCTCCATCCCACTATCTCAACTCTCTTTCTCTCCTACGTCTAGCACCTCTTTCTCTCTCTCATCTACCCTCCCCCAATTTCTCTCTTTATATATCTCTACCCTCCCTTCCCTTTGTTTTACCCCTTCCTCTCACAACCAATCTCACTCTCTCTCAMCCCCCTCCTCCATCCCTCTCTCTCTCATACATCTACCCCTCCCCACTTTCTCTCCCCCCATTTCTCTCACTCTCTCTCTCATAAATCTATCCCTCACCACTTTCTCCCCCCCCCTTCATATCTTTCTCTCTCTCTCCACCCACTCTCTTTGTCTCCCTCACCCTCCCTCTCACACACTCAAAAAGTCCTTGTCCAACCCCCCTCTCTTTCTTTCTCTTCCCCCCTCTCACACTCACCCATTCTCTCTCTACCCCCCCCTCTCACTATATCTCCTCTCTTTCCCTGCTACATCTACCACCACTATCTCTCTCATATTGTTAGTCTCACTCTCATTGTATCTCCCCTCTCTCTTCTTATTTTAGGCCTCCAAATGGTTCATTGCAATCTCACTATCTCTCCACCTCCAAACAATCCTTTCAATTTGGTTTCACTGCAATATCATAATCTCTAAGTCTCCAAACAATCATAATTTCCATTTCATTAGGTTCCATTCCTCCAAATATCTTGTTACCAGACCCAAATCTTGACATACACCATGACCTAGACCACCACATAGAGCTAGATCTAGATTTATAGGTTGACGTAGAGCTTGATGTAGACAATCACATAGGCCCCCCTAGCTCCATCTAAGCCTAGGCATAACTGATACTCAATCCTTAACCCCAACTTAAATCAAGCCCTGAGTGCACTATGCATATACCTTATGCACAACCCTTGCACTCACATCACCCACATTTTGGTGCTCTAACCATTGCTCTATCCTTGAAAACACTTTCAATCCTAACCCCTTATTCCTTAGTTGTCTCCATACCCCTATACAATTTTATTCATACAAAGGTTTGGTGGATATTAAATTCTATATCATTTGCATTAAGAGCACGCACGCACTCCTGTGACTTGAATTAATTGGTTATTTATGCTCAACAAGAATGTGCACATGTTCCTAGAGCACACACACGCTTTAGTGCACACACATTCTAGGAATGTGTATGTGTTCCTGCTGGGAATTTTTTTGTCCCAAGAACACCCCACCTCATCTATCTCATTGTCTAAAAAATGCAAAAAATTCAGACAAAAGCATCCTGCACATACATGTTTTACCTTTTTTAGTGTTCTTGTTAGATTCGTAAATACTTTAGTGCTATTGTGAGACCATTGCAGGAAAATTTGGAAGACAACTTTGTCAAGTGGAATTGGAATTGTTGTTTGTATGTAATTGTGTATTCTTGGAATTGGAAGACAAATTTGTTCAAGTGAAATTGCAATTGTTGTTTGTATCTTCTTGGAATTGGAAGACAAATTTGTAGAAGTGCGATTGGAATTGTTGTTTGTATCTCCTTGTTTCTTCTTGGACTTGGAAGAAAAATTTGTCCAAGTGAAATTGCAATTGTTGTTTGTACCTTCTTGTAATTGGAAGACAAATTTGTCCATGTTAGGAATCAAATACCAAGATAGCATAGAAAAACCTCATAATAAGTACTCAACGCCTTGAAAAAGAGAGAATTTTAGATAATAAGACTCTTCGAGGGGGAAACCTCCTTATACACCAAATATATTTCCCAATACAAGATGATTCCAAATGAAAAGGTCTCCTTGGTATATATAGGAGACTAGGAGGTACAATTACAACTAATGGACACAAACCGACATAAATAAAATAACATTACTAATGTAATATGCCCAATTAAGGGGTGATGTTCCACTATTTAGGGTGTTTGCAATGCTTGAGTAATTCTGGATGCTTCTGTATAAAAGACTAATCTTCCCAAGTGGAATCTTCAATAGGTAGTTTCCTCCACTTAATGAGATACTCTAAAATGGATATATTCCTCAACTGGTGAATTCTTTTGTCAATAATAGCTTCAGGCTCCAATATTATTTTTCCTTCCTCGTCAAGTTCTAGAAATATAGTTTGAACTAGGATCTTGTCACCTATAACCTTCTTTAAGCATGAAACATGGAAATTTGAGTGTACTTGTGAAGATGTAGGCAACTTCGATTTGTATGCCATAGCACCAATATTTTGGAACACCTTATAAGGGCCATATTACTTTGGTGATAGTTTATTATCCTTCTTGGCTTGCTTGAGGGACATATGTTTGTATCCTTGTAGTATTAAAAACACCCAATCCCCTACTTCAAAACTTATTTCACTACGATGTTGATTTGCTTGTTGTTTCATGCGATTTTGTGCCATGGTCAGGTTGTCCTTTAAGGTTTGCATAACTTCTTGTTGATGCTCGATGTGATCTTCCACTGCTTGAACCTTAGATTTTTTTTTAGAGAAGAAGTTATGGAATGAGGGTGGTATACGTAGAATTCCATAAATGGTGTCATTTTTGTTACAGTATGAAAGAAAGTCTTATACAACCATTCTACCAAGGGTAACCATTTGAACCATTGTGTTTGTTTATCAAAGACAAAGAAACAAAGGTAGCCTTCCAGACATTTTTTTCTCTATATCACTTTCTCCATCAGATAGACGATGATAGGATGAGCTATGAGCCAATTGACCCCAACCAAGAAAATAATTCTGTCCAAAAATGTCCACTGAGGATGATATCTCTTTCACTTGCATTAATCTTTGGGCTTCCCTATATATTTTGAACTGTCTCCATAAATGCAGTGGAAAATGTACTGCCTTTGAAGGGATGAGAGAGTGCACAAAAGTGTGTGTACTTGTTCAGTCTATCAACAATCACCATTATGACACTCTTTCCTTCAAAATTCGGTAACCCTATGATGAAATCCTTGGAAACCTCCTCCCAATGATGAATTGGGATGACTAATGGTTGAAAAATACCTGGGGTATTAATTGTTTCCACCTTATTTTGCTGGCAAACCAAACATTCCGCCAAAAACATTTGAACATCATTTTTAAGGCCATCTTAAAAAATTCCTTCTTGACCCTATGGTAGGTTTTCAAAAATCTCGAGAGGGCTCCTACCAGAGATATGTGCAATTCCAATAGTAATTTTTATTTGAGTTGGGATGTATTACATAAATATAAGTGATATTTGTACCATAGTGAATCATTTTTCCATCTAAATGTATATGATGCACTGGAATCCTGCTAAAACCTTTGAATGAGAGTCCACACGTTTTCATCATTCTTCCATTAATTCCTCACTTCTATTATCCAATCGGGTTGGAAGATCGAGATAACATAGAGAAAGGCCTCAACATATTCATCCTTTCTTGAGAGTGCATTTGCCACAACATTTTGTTTCCCTTTTTTATAGATGATTTCAAAATCATAACCCAATATCTTGGTCACCCATTTTTGTTATTCTTTTAAAGGTAGTTTTTGTTCCAAGAAGTATTTAAGACTATCATGATCTGTTTTGACCTTGAAGTGCCTACCTATTAGGTAAGGGCACCATTTCTTCAATGCATGTAGTGTTTCCATCATTTCCTTCTCATAAATGGGTTTGTGTAAGTCCTTTCCCTTGAGTGACCGACTTTCAAAAGATAGGGGTATTCCTTCTTGCATTAGGACAACACGAATGCCATTTACCGAGGCATCACATTCCATAATAAAGATTTTCACATCGCCTTTTTAAGTTGTTCAAAATCTTGAGTTGAATCTGGAGTCCATGAAAATGCATCCTTCTTAGTTAATTTCGTTAAAGGTGCTGCTATTCTTCCATAGTTCCAAACAAACTTGCGGTAGTAACCTGTCAAACCCAAAAATACTCTAAGATTCTTCAATGTTTTGGGAATTGGCTAGTCTATCATAGCCCTAATCTTGTTAGGGTGTACCTTCACACCTTCATTAGATACAATATGACCCAAATACTCTACCTTATTTACACGAAAGAAACATTTGGATGGTTTGGCATATAGTTGTTGCTCCTTTAGCAGTTGTAGCACCTTGTCAACATGTCACACATGATCCTCCCAAGACTTTCTATAGATTAGTATATCATCAAAAAATACTAACACAAATTTTTTAAGGAAGGGCCTGAAAATGGAATTCATCAACCCTTGGAATGTGGAAGGTGAATTTGTATGGTCAAAAGGCATGACAAAAAATTCATAACAGTCTTTGTGAGTTCGGAATGATATTTTTGGGATATCTGCTTCCTTCGATCTAATCTGATGATACCCTGAACGAAGATCAAACTTTGTGAAATAGTTTTCTCCATGCAATTCATCTAACAATTCATCAATAAAGAGAATGGGAAACTTATATTTAATAGTGATCTTGTTGATCTCTCTATAATCTGTACACATACACCATGAGCCATCTTTCTTTAGTCCCATTACCACCGGTGCAGAGTAAGAACTTTGGCTAGATCTAATAATTCCATCCTCTAACATTTATTCAACCATACACTCAATTTCACTCTTGTGGGAATAAGGGTATATGTAAGGCCTTATGTTAGGAGGAACACTCCGAGGAATTAGGTGAATAGCATGATCATGATTTCGAGTGGGTGGAAGAACTTTGGGAATATCTTCAAATACTTTGGAATGTTTATCAATGATCCCTTGGAGATATAGGGGAATAAATGTATTAGATGTTTGAACATCTAGTGAGCATAGTTGTGCAACTACACCATGATTCCCATTTTTCAATAATTTTGTCATGCCATTAGAGCTTATCACCTTATTGGTTTTCCCTGTCATACCCCTTAACTCAATTTATTTTCCTTCCAATGAAAATTTAATGAAAAGTTCTTGATAATTAAAAGCCACTATTCCTAATGATTGTAACCATTGGATTACTAGTACGACATCAACACCACCCATGGGTATAACAATCATTGGACTATTTATTACATATTCCCCCATAGTAAGATTAATATTATTGAATTTTCCAGAGCAATTGATAGTTCCTCCATATGCAATCATTACTTGAAACTCTAGTGCTAGATATACAAAGAAATTGAGATCTTTGGCTAATTTATAGTGAATGAAATTATGAGTACTACCAGAATCAATTAGTACTATTAACTTTTTATTTTTGATATATCCTTCGATCTTGAGGTTTTGAGGAGTGTTAATTCCAGCCAATGCATTACATGATATCGTGGGAGTCAAATCTTCAAGAGAAATTGCTTGTACATTTTCATCTTAACATGGTTCTTGTTCTTGTTCTTGTTCTTATTCCTCTTCACAATCTATGTAGAATAATTTATTCTCACCACACTTATGTCCCTTACTGTACTTGTTGTCACAATTAAAGAATAAACCTTTTTCTTTTCTTTCCTCCAATTGTTGAGGTGTCAACCTAGTAGGTTGAGGTGTTTTAGAAGATGGAACATTCTTCTCTCGATAGATGTTAGGAGTGGTCCTTCTAGTAGCCATAGCCATATTTTTACTTTCAACATTTCTTTCCACCCTCAATGCATTCTCCAATGATTTGGGTTCCCAAAGGAAAACCTCATGTTGAATGTTATCCTTTAAAGTTCCTATGAATACATCAATCAGGTGGTCATCTGGAATATCTGTTACCTTTATATTCAATCTTTGGAAGTTCTCAATGTGCTTTGTAACCGAAACCTTTTGCTTGAGATTTATCAATTGGCTAAAGAAGGCATTTCTCTTTTTATCCTCATAGTGTGCTATCATTTCTTCCATGAACATTATCCAAGTGATGAGTGATATTGTGAGAACAAATCCATCAATACCACACAAATTGATTGTGTTCTAAATATAAAGAAGCAATTCGTGCCTTTTGTGTATGTGTCACATCATGTACATCCAAGAATTGCTTCATCTGAAGTATCCATGTGATTGGATCCTTGCCATCAAACTTCCTCATATTGATCTTAGGAAAGTGGTTGGTCTTCAACCCAAGGTTGGAGTTTCTCCATTCTTGATTCATCTTCCCTTTGTCCTCATCATGAATTTCATGGGATACATTTTCACTTTCAGGTGTCCTCTCTATTGGAAGATTTTTCAATTTTTCCACAATCTCCCTTTTTAAATCCTCCATCTTAGTATACATTATTTCCTCCAACTTAGCTTTAGTGTAATCCATCATAGCTTGTAGTTCATCTTTTTTTACTGTATTCTTTTGTAAATCATTTATGTCTCTGCACATTTCTTCACCTTCATCAAGAGTCCAAGTAAGATTTTATAGAGGCTTATTTGGCATACAAGATGCCTTTTTTGGTGGAATGTTGGCCAAGTATCACTTTTAAACCTTGATTTTGAGGTGGTTCTGCTAGACGATCTTTCTTCTGTTGTATCTCCAAAATTTTGGCCCTTCTTGGTATGAATTTTTTTTTTTTGTAGTTCTCTGATATTTCTTCTCTGCAATTCCACAGGTATGATCAAAATTGGATGTGAAAAGTGGAAGTTATGGTAAATTACCCACAACTTGCTTATTTTTTTTACCTTCCAGGAGATCTCACTTGTATAGAGTGCCTTGCACAAAATAATTGATATACAATTCTGAAAATTGTACCAAAAATGCTATAGACTATCCACTATCCAATGAAACTGGTCTCACTCAGTTTGGATACTATAGGAATAATTTATGATTGTTTTACCTGGAACATAGGGTCAAATACCCTATCTTCCACATGGTGTATCTATTTGGACTAGTCAAATACCCTATCTTCCATAGGGTGTATCTACAAATTTAAGATGACCCAGAAGCTGAAATTTTTAACACAGATACCTTAATAATTTCTATGAATATCCTCCATATTTTAGTGTCTGAAACATTACAGAAAAAATTTCATAGCGAAAATTCCGCAATGACTAAATTCAAGATGATTCCATAATACAATATTACACAGGATATATCTCCGAAAGTATAAGGCCTCAGGAGCTAAAAATTGAACCCAACGTACCTTGATCCATATAATAAATATCCTCCAAGGGGTTCCTTCTGAAACTCTATAGAAAAAAAGTTATAGCTAAAATCCCAAGGTGTGTTAGATGTAGCAGTGAGACCCTAAGACCTTGAGCCCTGATACCAAATGTTAGCATAAAAAAACCTCATAATAAGTACTCAACTCCTTGAAAAAGAGACAATTTTAGATAATAAGCCTCTTCGTGGGGGAAACCTCCTTATACACCACATAGATTTCCCAATACAATATCATTCCAAATGAAAAGGTCTCCTTGGTATATATAGGAGACTAGGAGGTATTTCACTGTTACCACACTTGAAATACCCATTAAGACATCAAAAGTTACAAACCTAGGCAGAGGCTCTGCAAGAAACCTTACAACTAGAAGCGAACCAATATCAATAGATATATCCAACCATAGAGGAGATAAAGGAGGATTTGAATAATCTAACATTTCAACTTAACCAGAATAAGGGAAAAGATAAAAGAGAGGTTGTTTGGTGTATGCTATGTAGGACAAAAGGATACCATAAAAATGAATGTCCAAATTTTGCACAGTACATGACAACACGGGTGCCAAACCCCTTGCCAACAGAAGGTCCATGGTGCAATATTTTTAAAACGCATGGGCATGATCCATATCATTGTCCAATGACGCAAAATTATAAGACAATACCAATAAGTTCATATTTCAATTTTTTCAAATCAGTGGGTCATGATGATAAGGATTGTAGAACTATGGAGATGATCAGATAAAGAACTTCAAATACTTATAGGGTGCAAGCATAAATGATGACAGGACAAGCTACACTTCAGCTCAACCAGGTACCACGATGATACAACAATGAGCAACAATAGTACAACAATGCGCAACAACAGTACAACAATGTGCAACAATAGTACAACAATGCACAACAATAGTATAATAATGCACAACCACAATATAAACTCACGCAATATAACTAGGTACCCTAGTACAACACTCCGTGAGGAGATCGAGGTGGATAGAAAGGTGGAGGATGAGAAAAAGGAGGATTTGGATGAGGCAGAGGACTAGTAGTGTGCCACAACCTCCAAAAACCAAGACATTATACAAGGGATTGTACACTTCCACCAACAAAATGTATGTACTTTCGCATGACATATCATGACACATAAGAATGCCCAACACTCTTGGGAAAAATCCAAGAAAAAAGGAACCAGAACAACCAAAATGTCCAATGGATTTCTGTAGAAGTCAGGGATGATGGGAGAAACATCAATATAGTCACTCGAGGAGGAGCTAAGGCAGGAGCTAATGCAGCAAAACAAGATCCAACTTAACAACAATGTGTTAAGAAGAATATTGATCTAGATAAGCAGTTTGATGCACAAAAAGAAAAGAAAACATTTAAGGAGGCTAGACATGAATTTATCAAGTAGAATGTTGCATCTACATCAATCACACATCAAACTCAAAAGCCACCAATATATGGGATGCCATTCTCAATGGACCATACCAATATAAAACAACCTTTAGAGCAAGTAAGTACCATAAAGACGTTTTTGCAATCCCGTGTTAAGTTATTGAATGATCAATCATTTGTTAAGGTCTTAAAAAATCTATTAGAAAGATGCATGATCCAGATTTAGGAGTGGAATGAACTGATTAATAGACTAAATACAATAAACATAGAGATAGGAAGAATAACAAAAATATCCAGTGAATAATATCTTCTATTAAATAATGAAATAGGCTGAAACTGTAAAACTGTAGAACTGAAAGTTGATCGAATGGTGGTAGTTATCTCTGAGAAGAGATGTGGCTGCTACACGCATCTGTCTGAGAAAAATGGAATACAATGAGGCTCCATAGGCCTTTTTTATATTACTCATGAATTCCAAAACCCTAGACATCCAAAAACATAACCTTAGAAGGTGAAACACCAAAAGTTATGTGGGCCCTATAGATAAGTTGGTGTAGTTTGGTACCTCAACTTCCTAGGGCCGTAAATTTTTCATACAACCTCTGTTTTAGGTGCGTGATAGCCCATTGGAAAGGTATTTAAGAGAAATACAGATTCTATTGTCATACTCTGACTCTGTCTATAGTTTGACTGTGGTGAGTAAAAAAAACAACGTTTAAGGGCCCAAAACAACCCTGGAAGTACAACAAGATGCGCTAACATGAAAACATACAAAATAAGCTAGTTGGATTAGGCGAGAGGCCACCTATGTCCACCTAGAGAGTGTGTGAGGCTTCAGAAAACCCCAAAAGTGTAGAAATCACAATTATAAAATAGTACAAAAAGACACGTTGAATAAAAAATGGACACGAGGAGCCAGTTGAAATAGATGGGTGGCCACCAATATCCACTTGGATCAATCCTACCCTCCTAGGAAGAAATGGTATCCATTGCATTGATTTCCCCCATCAGGTGTGGAAAATTCTACTGGATTTGGCCTCAAGTGAGCCACTTTCCTTTGTGTAGGAGTTTCCCTACCTTGACAACCCGATAAAGCTAGATCCACTACTAGCAAGTTCCCTTGAACCATGTGTCCACTATCTGATCGATGGATGATTTTTCAATACATTAATGGTTGAGCTCTATTAGTGTCATTTATTCGACGATCTCAGAGGTGTCCAATAATGGTGGAAAATATGGCCGAAGGAGGTCCACATTGAATATTGGATGCAGACCAAGGAAGGGTGGAGTGTTGATCTCAAAAGTATTTATACCCACAACCTTGGTGATAGTGTAAGGCCCATAACAAAGTGGGTGAAGCTCTCGATGGGGTCTGGTGAGATGCTCCTTCTTCAAATGTAACCAAACTTTTTTGCCAACCTAAAACTGGTGTGGTACCCTGTGTTTATCATGGCGCTTCTTGTACTTAGCATTGGATTTCTGCAAAATCTCTTGGACCTATTGGTGGATGTGTTGAATCCCCTCAATGAATCTGGTGGATTTATCGATCACAAATTGATCAGGGGAAGAGTCTATTTGTGTAGTGGGAAGAGGAAGTGAAACATCAATGGGTCCCAAGGGTTGGAATCCCATACCCACCTGAAATGGGCTATGGCTAGTGGAACTATGGAGAGCCCTGTTGTAATGTCCCCCACCTCTTGATGAAGAGGTTTGAGAAGACTTAGTGACCTATGCATCCCCACTAGTCCATAGTCTCACACTGAGGGGAAAAGTCAACCAAAATAAGGTTATATTCTTTAGTTGACTTAATAAAAAGGTAAAGGGAGTTAAAAAGATAACTCAATGAAGGAATAGAAGCACTGGAGGTTGATTTAGGATTTAACCTTAGGGGTTAACTTAACTCAATAGGGAAATAGAAGAAACGTATAAAAAGAAGGCTAGGGCACACCTCTCATCCATTTTGGATTTTGGATATTTGCTTGTTGATGCTATTGAGCATATAGTTTTGAGGGTTTTGATATTACAAACCCTAGTGAATAACTTAGTGGTGAAAGATTCCACTCACCTTGTTCCAAGCTTGGTCTCAGGGATGAAATACTCCACCCACACCATTCTACATCTATCAGTTATTCAGGAGGACTAGCAGGGCCATACCAGTTGGATCAACAAGGCTGTCCCAGCTAGGGTTTTCTTGTAGGGGCACACCATTGGTCGAGGAAGAGTTCAATCCAGCATAATGAGGAAGTTTTGATGGTTTTCAGCATTAGGGTTTTTATTGCAAGGCCTTTCTCATCAGTTTGAGGGTTTCTTGGAGGATTTACCATGTCCCTATCATCTATTTGCAGGTTGAGATGATTTCAGGAGGAAGAGGATGATTTGGTGATTCAGTTTTTCTTAGATCAAGAAGGTCATTGGCTAGATCTGATCTTGAGACTTTTGTCAGGGGCATGTGGTGACCTGATCGATCATCCTAGAGAGTTTCAAGAGATTCTGAGCCCATATTTATCTAGGTTGTACTATTGGTCATATTCAAGGTTTTAGGAGGGTCGTACCAGTTTAGGGTTTCTACAGTTTGAGGAGGAGGTTTCAGTTTTTTGGCTCCATACTTCAGGAGGAGGCTTCCATTGCCTTGATCTATCATTGGGAGGAGTTTGGCATCATTTGGGGAACTTCATCTTTAGGAGGGTCGAACCATTGGTATCCATCATCTTTAGCAGGTCGTACTGACACTAGCAGGGACGTACCAGTTGCTTCAGGGTTGGGCTTAAACCCTAGTTTTGCAGTTGAGCATTCATCTTCTATTACAGCCTTTGGGAGTCTTTCTTTGTATCTCTGGGAGCATTTTGTATGCAGCTCTATTATTGTCTTGAAGCCATCTAAGGCTATTCTAGATCTTCTTTGCTATTTGTATTAGGTGCTTTCTTTCTTATAATAAAGTTTATCTATTGCTTGTGGTTTCTATCTTGTGTATTGTTGATGTTCTTCATAAGATGGCAATTATTCTTGTATAATTTGTGGCTGAATAACTGAATAAACCCTAAGGCCGAAATGTTGATGGCCAACCTACATACACACACTTAATAATCAAATCAGTGGTTAGTTAGTGACTCCAAGAAAAACATTTTTCTTGGGATCATTACACATGATGTAACTGTGTTGGACATATAGGAGACTCTCGTACCATGTAAGGGGATGCGTAGAATTGTACATGCGTATAATGTGCACAATCATCTGGTTGATGACCTCGGTTTGGCCATCAGTTTGGGGGTGGAAAGAAGTGGATTTTGTGATCTTGGTGTCCAACAAAGACCAGAGAATCGACCAAAAGGTGTTGAGGAACCTGTTGTCTCAGTTGGAGATGATGGTTTGTGGTATCCCAAAGTGAACCCAAACTCATTCAAAGAAGAGCGTGGTAGTATCTGTCACTGTGACATTCTTCTTACAGGCTGTGAGGATGGCCATCTTCGAAAACCAATCAACGACCACAAACACACATTCATTTCTATGCTTGGTGGACGACAAAACATACATGTAATCCATGGAGTTGGATTCCCATGAATTCTAGGGAATAGGAAGTGGGGTGTATAATCCTTGATTCTTGATGGATGGCTTGGAAATGACACAAGCAGTGCAAGATTTGATATACTTGCTAACGTCCTGTCAAAGTTTTAGCTAATAAAAATGTTTCTGAAGAATGACCACCATTTTATCTATGCCAAAATTTCCTACCACTCGACTGTAGTGGGCTTCCCAAATCATCTTTGCATGCTCACTTGTAGGAACACAAATATGGACCATGTGGCTTAAGAGTCCGTCTTGAATGTGAAAATCAACAACAGTGGTGCATGTACCCAAGAGATGATATGTGGTGGCAAAGTCTGTATCTTGCTGGTAAAGTTGGGGCCACTCCGATGTTTCATGTCCACAGGAATGGAGCACAGTGGTGAATGCAACCACATGAGGGCGACTGAGGCATTCAACGACATAATTGGAGATACCTATCTTATACTTGATGTTGAGATGGAACTGTAGGTAGGTGGACCACTTCTGATGGTAGTCATTTTGTAATTTCCCCTATGTCTGTCTTAACAATAAAGGCTTGTGATCAATGTGTATGATCGTCTCTTTCCTTGGAATGTAATGTTTCCATTGACGACAGACTTGTACAATGGAATACATTTCCTAGTCATAGGTGGGGTATTTCTGGGCAATATCAAAGAGTGTATCACTATGGTATGCCAGTAGATGCCCGTAGTGAGTGAGAAATGCGCCCATAACATAGTCAAATGCATCAGTCTCAATCTTGAATGGTTGTTGTAGATTAGGAAAGGAGAGTACCAGAGCTGAGAATAAATGATGTTTCAGATATTTAAATGCTCGTTGTTGCTCCTTCCCCCCCACTAAATTTTCCCTACCACCGCCCTTGGTCACCTGGCTGAGGGCCTAGGTAATATGGGAGAATCCCAACATGAACCATCGGTAAAAATTGGCTAATCCCAAGCAACTGCGAAGCTTGGTCAGTGTGGTCAGGGTTGGCCAACCACAGATGACTTAGATCTTAGCTGGATCAACATGTATCCCATGCTCATCAATAATGTATCCTAGGTATTGGACCTTGTTCATTCCAAAAGAGAATTTTTCCAAGTTGGCATAAATCTTGTGTTGCCGCAGAGTGCTCAAAACCTGCTGAATTTGCCGCATATGCTCCTCCCACATTCTCCTAAATATGCGGATGTCATCCAAATAAACTACCACAAATGAGTTGGTGAAGGGTATCAATACATCATCCATTAGCCTCATGAAAGTGGTTGGTGCATTTGTTAGGCCAAAGGGCATGACTATCCATTTGTAGAGACCTTCTTTAGACTTGAAGGTTGTCTTCCAGACATCAGTTGCTTCGATGGGAACTTGGTGGTAGCCATAATTTAGGTCAATCTTGCTGAATAAATTTTCCCCCTTGAGTTGGTCAAGAAGGTCATCAATCCTAGGAATGGGGTAGCAGTTCTTGACTATGATTTTCTTTAAATCTTTGTAATCAATGCAGAGTCACCAATTCCCATCCTTCTTCTACACTAGTACAATCAAGATTCTGCAAGGGGAGGAGTTGGGTATGATGTGCCCCTCTTGAAGAAGCTCTTAGATCTGACCCCTGATTTCGCCATTCTCCATCAACAAGCACCAATAGACTCGCCCATTAGGTATAGGTGCACCGGGGGTCAGATCAATTGGATGCTTGACTTAGTAGTGTGTTGGTACCCTTGTAGGTGAGACAAATATGTCTCTATATTCTTCCACGATCTCATCCACTTGTTGTTGCTGAAAAAAGAGGCATTTTGTAGAGGCCACAGATGTGGTGACAACTTTCTGCTTACTATGAGCATGGATCACAAAGAATATGAACTTCCGATCTGGGAAATGAACTTACTGCATTTATTAGCAGAGATTAAAGAAATAACAGTAGGCGGTTCCACCTCTGGGATCCTATACAATTGTATACCCAAAGTAATAAAAACATTATGGGGTATAGAATCATACACAACATGAAATTTCCACAAATATGGTTATCTTAAAAAAACATCACAAACTTCAAGGGGAGAAATATCACCCAGTACCTCATCTTTGAAAGGCTTGATTCCATAGGGAAGACAACATTATTGGCTGACACAAATATCTCTCCCTTAATGAAGCCAACCGATGGTGTAGAGCTGTGGGTGTGGTGTCATTGGCAGGTTCAACCACTTGATGACCTTTGCTGAAATCGGGTTCTTCTCACTACCGCTGCCGACAATGAAATGAATCAGATCCCCCTTGACCCACATATTTGAGTGAAAGAGGCATTCCCCTTGTTGATATTATGGTATCTGCGGGAGGTATTTACCTCCACATGTAAACCTGACGAGAATAGAATATTCCAGGAAGAAAGAAGAAACCCTAATTAGTTGGCTAATAACCCTAGAAGACAATTTGAGTCAAGAGGATAACTTGTATTAGGTTATTATCCTCCAAGAGAAGAAGTCATCTAAAGGAAATATTATATAATAAGTAAATAGGCACCCAAAATGAGAAGTTGGCCCAGGCAGTTTTCCAGCTTTAGTATAAATACAGGAGGCCAGTCTTCATTCTAGCAGGCATTCGCAGAACAGTAGAAGCAACACTTGTGCGCACTGTAGTTGGCCAATTTGTGTGCAAGTTTGGAGGAGAGTTGTCGTTGCAGCTGCTACAGCTAGCATATTTCCGTTTTGGCCTGGAATCTCTCTTAGTTATGGTTTGGAGTCTTTGATCAGCTCTTGCTACTCCTATCTGGTGTGCTATCCTTGGAGAGAGGTGCACTATCTTGTTTGGCTATCTAGCCTAGGGTTTTCTTCCAGAATAATTCTCTGTCAAGTTTAAGGTGCTTGGGGGTGGCTTCGGCCTATGGTTGGGTGACAATAGTGATATTGTCTATGGTTAAACGAGCACATCCATTATATTCTAATAGGTTATGGGCCCACACCTCCTTAATTTAGTCTAACCACTGGAAGGGAGCATAGCCATAAGGATACTAAGCTCATTGAAGGACTGTCACTAGGGTTTTTAGTAGGAGTAGTTACCAAAGCATTGTTGCTAGGGTTACTAGCAGGTGCAGTTGAAGAAACCCTAATTCTCTCGTTGAGGAACCTTAAGTGAAGGGATTGACCTAATTTACGGATAGACTAGTTCTCCCTATCCTAACACATCTTATGGTACTCTCAGCAAGCTAAGACATCAAGGTTGAGTTTTTGGTCAAAATCTAGGTTTGACCAAGTCAAGGAAACCATGACTTACTCTATGAAGTCAGAAAACAAGTTAGATGGGGCTTCTAACTTCAGAGCATGGAAGACAAGGATTGATCTCATCCTTGCCAAGAATAAAGTGTTGGATATTGTGAAAGGAAATATTGTGGAACCAGAGTTTGAAGAAGGAAAATAAAAGGAATCGTAGAACATTGCAGTTATGGAGAAGCTCAAAGACAATGATATAAATTCCATGGGTATCATAGTGTATTCTATAAAATACCACCTGAAACCCTACATCTCCCATCTTGATTCATCTAAGAAAATGTATGATGCCCTAACAAACCTCTTCTCAGTTAGAAACATTGGACAAGTAATGAGTTTGAAGAATGAGCTCCGTGACATGAAGATGAATGATGATGACAACATAACATCATACTTTGTGAGAATATCTCAGTTAAGAGATCAATGGAAAACTATTGAAGAGATCATTTCAGAGAAGGAATTGGTAAACATAGTACTCAATGGTCTTCCTAAGACATGGGACACATTTACCAAAATATATATTTTTTTTGTTAGGGACATTAACTCTTTTTTTTTTTGTTTACAAACACTTAACTCTCTTTCTTTACAAATAACAGATTCAATGATGTAAGGATAAGTTCTAAAAATAGACGTTATCTCTATTCAACTCTCTTTGGGCTTATGTCTTCTACCTTGTTTACTTTCCTAAATTTATTTGAAGTAGACCTATCGGCCCTCAGACCAAGATCCGTTCACAGGATCGTTCTCTATCTCCCTCGAGCCAAATCGAATCTTTCAATTTCTTGTTGGAATCTCCTTCAAATAGATCCACAGGTCCTTCGGGAAGCTCCACTATGTGAATGCACTAGGCACGAGCTCCACCTTTCCCAAGCGACCACAACGCTATGACCATGGGCCTAACCCAAAGTTTCTTGTTGAAATATCGCAATCTCATGAGTTCGCGAGTCGAAGCATTTGACTCCTCCTTCTCCAATCTTGCGATACTCGAGATCACAAAATGGTTATAGCCCCTTCTCTTGTCAGTTCCCTCCCCACATGTAAACATAAGCTAGGGCTTAAATATCAGTGCCTCTCGCAACTCACACCTTCGTGAGTTCATGGGTTGAACTCTCGTGCCCTCCTGTCGCGATCTCCCGAGACGCGATAAGTCAACACCAGGTTGACTCCTCCCTTGATTCTTTTTCACTTATTCGCAACCTCGCAGGTTGAAGCATTGAACCTTCACTCTCTTATCCCACAAATCCCTGAGACATGAGAAATAAATAGAACGTTGACTCCCTTCTGTAGGTGACGCATGTCTACCTATCTATCATGCATACCCCACCTTATGGCTCTGCCATGTGTTTCCTCCGTGCCTGGTTCTCGGCATTTTGTGACTCGTGAAGTCATAAACGACCCCATTCAACCTTCAAAACCCCAAACACGCAATATGTGATGGGGTTCCTCATCCAACAGTCCTCCTGCTCTCTGGATCCAACGACTATCCTTGCTCCTCGTGATTTCGCGACTTGGAGCACCGAATCTTTGGGCTCTCACCCTACGAACCTCCGAGTTTGCGAGATCCCTAGATATCTGCCACCTGTCCTCTCCAGATGGATGGTCCTAATCCTTTTGCAACTTCACTACTCGCGAAGTTGAAGGACTTCCCTTTCTGACCTCTGATGTCTGAATCCCCGATAGAGAGGATCTTGTGACATGTGTTCTTCCAATCGGACGACTTAGATTTTCTTAGGACTTCTCTACTCGTGAAGTCAGGATGCTCACCTCTCTGAGTCCCGGTGCTCGAATCTCTAAAATGGATGATTCCACGACATGCATCCTCCCACACACAGACGGCTCAGATTGAATTCGTTGTTTTGGGACTTTCGATGTGGAGTGTCCCGACTGCTCGTCCTCAGGACCTCCAATATCTCAAATGCCAAAATCCCAATATGCCAATGCCTTTTGGGACTTTCATCTCTGTTCTACTATATGAGGGATTAACTCCCTCATAACTCCTAACAGATCTAAAGGTTGTCGGGTTCTATGGCTAATATCTGACGGTTCAGATCCATCCCTTCTCTGTACGCTCCTCCACTGCTCCCTAGACGTGGGAAATTCAACGGCTAAGATCTCTTCTCTTCTGATCCAATGGCAGTTGTACACTCCCTCCTGAGCATGCACTTACTTTCACTACTTGGAATATTTATCCATGGCTAAAGGCCTTGACCTTTACCTTGCTTATGAGAGCTCTTAGTCTTAAGTCTCACTTGCATTCACAATGGTGTCGTTCCTCCCGAGATTCTCTCCTCGAATCCTCAAAGGATTCTTTGGCTTCTGGGCTTCTTGCATAACCTCTGCATACACAAGGTGTTATCCATCCTGAGATTTCCTGTAGCTTCGGCCTCCAAGGAAACTCATCCTTTTTCCTTTCTCCCTCAGATGGAGAATTCAGATGCCCTCCTGGCTATCCTTCTACTCAAACAACTTATTGTTGAGTACTCAGGGTGTTCGAAAACCCTGTGAAGATCCTTCCCTAAATTCTTCTTCTATCTTTGAACTCAAAGAGTTCCTCCTGTGTGCTCTATCACTTACTCAATTCCCTCCTGGAAGAGTATCAATAATCCTCAATGATTCTTGCTTCTTACGAACTCACAACAGTGTTCTTTCTCTGTGCACTCCTTGTACCTGCTCAATGCCCACTTGGTAGAGCTTTACAAAACTCCTCAGAGCTTTTGTCTTCAACTGTGTTTCTCCACAACCTTGCCTCCTGAGGTGTTCAACAACCTCAAAGGTCTTCCTCTGAGTTGTTGTTTCCAGTTTCTGTGCCCACCTGGCACGTCTTTATCTAACTCCGCAGAGTTCAGATGTCCATCTCTGCACTGGTATCTAGAGACCACAGTACTCTATCACACCCTCCTAGCATGAAACCACAAAGAACCTCTCAAGCCTGAAATCAAAACAACTCCTTGCAAATGTCTAGCATACATCTACAACATAAATTGAACACACACAAACATTCATTCAACACAGGAAATATGTAGGAAAAACTGTTGTTTGTATTAAATGGAAAATGCTTGTTTTTTTTTTACAAGGTATTCCTAAGCACGGCCTGTAACAAGGTCTCGACTCCTTCTCTTGCACCCTCACTCTCTCTTGTACCTACTCCCAACTATTACAACTCCCTCAAAATGAGATCGAAATTGATCTTTTACATGAAAGGGCTCTTCAATCTCTTCCCTCCAATCTACCTACCCTATTCAATTACATTGAATGGGTTGTCTAGTCTATAATAGGATCTAGATCTCATCCTTCAAAGAATTATAGGTCTATCTACTCTACACATGTGCAAAGCACAACTTCACGGCTCACCAGCCTAAGACATTAAATTACATTCAAATTCAAAATTGAAGATGAGGGTTGCGCCTCTCTTCAGCCTTGAATGCATGTGCTGACGTGGCTGGCTGGTTGGTTGGCTAACGTGGAGAGATTCTCTTGCATAATTATTCATGTCACATGGTAATCATATGAATAGCTAGGAATGGCCTTATCATTCCTAGCCTATCAAATTCCTATATATTTCTATCATCAGTAGAAAGTGTTAACAATATTCCAAAACAAATCCTTAGTCCTTTCAAAATTCATTCTAGTATTTATATATATATTTTACATACATATCTATATCTATATCTATCTATCTCTCTCTCTCTCTCTCTCTCTCTATATATATATATATATATATATATAATCTCATGTCTATTAACTCCTTTATATGTGTTTTTGCATATATTTAAATGTATCTCATTTGATACTATTAAAGCCTTTCATAATTTATATTTCTAAGTATGATTGTTTTCAAAGGGTAATCTCCAAAGTCTCGACAACTTTCGTGTTCCTATCTAGATAGTGTTAATGTATATAGGGAAATACATTATGTCATAAGAATAAGGGTATTCTAGCATGCATATAACTTCTGTGACACAATTCCTAGTCTTACTATATTTGTGACTTCAATATTTTAGTCTTAATTTTGGCCAACAAAGGAAGATCGAACACATTTAGTTCTTGGTTCACTTTCACGTTAATTGAGTTGGTCGTATCTCGTCGGAGTTTAAGGGTAACATCCTTTCTTACGAGTCATATAACGAGAATCTGACCGATCGTTACACTCTAATTTAAAGGAGGCTTAACTTCATTAGTTACAAGGTATGGTTTTGAAACCTCTCACTCCTTTGTATTAACTCGACATGAGAAACATAGGTGGACTGTTAGGGTCTCATTTAATCCTCTGTCCAATTACTTAATGGAGGTCTGCACAGGGTCCCGTCTGAGGCTTGTCTCCTGGCATTCGTGTCTAGTGTTGAGTAGGCCACCTCCCAAATGTCACATGGCATGATACGGGTACATTAATTGTTTTCCCTCTTAGCTTTCAGAAAGGATTAGCTACGTTTATTCCCTCCTTTCGGCTTTGTTGCTCTGCATAAATTTTCAAGGATGACTGTGGAGAATCGCTCTGGTGCAAACTTCATGGAGAAGATTCATCCTGGAGAAAATACGAATGGATAATTGGAATGTTAACTAGTCTCCCTCCTTAAACTGGGAAAGGTTACTCCTCCATCGATTTATTTAAAACCCTTTTGACTTTTCTCGGTGCTCCGCATTCGAATTCCCGATTGCAACGATTCTTGAACATGCATTTCAGGATTAATGCATATGAAAATTACTCATAAGGTTCCTTTTGTTTTTATTCTCTATGGCTTGGTATTGGGTATTGTTAGACCGAGTCTTTTACTTGGGAGTCCACTAGTCTATAGGTTCTCTTAAAACTACCAGATGACTATTACGATTGTAGTTTCCCTTTAGAGGGTTACTATATTTCCCATTCAGAGTAAGTCTGTATATATATATATATATCACAAGTGAAGTTTTGTGTATCGAATGATGTGTTAAGAAGCACCCTGTAGCATGCTATTATTTGAGTCTATGATTAATATTTAGGGTTACATCTTTCACTCAAATCCTATCGTTATGCATGTGTGTGTAAGCTACCATTAAAAATTTGGTATTCAGCATAAATATTAACTTTGTGCTAAATATATGAGCATTGCATTCTTTTCGGCATCAATATTCGATTTATGTTTAGACTTCGATAAAACATATTCGACATATAATATTTAATTCAATATTTATAGTTTAGGCAATGCATTCCTTTCAGAAAAAAATATTTAAACTACTACCCTGACTTGATTCGTGCATTCGATCTAGACCTACCATGCGACCCTTGCGGTTTGACTTTGTAATGTATTATTGTATTAAGAGTGAAGTCCCATGTCCTTATTGGTGAAGTATATCTATATAAATTTATGGAATACATTTCATTTTGCACTTTCTTGATCATTTTAATTCTTAGAAGTTTCTTTTGACTTCCTTCTGGTATTTATGGTTAAAGAACTATTTACTATGATCTAATGATGGGACTCTTGATTTTGTGAGGGTACCCATCAAATAGACCTTGGCCCTCTTCTCACTTCTAGTTCATGGATGACTTCTTCAACTACGTAGAAGGAACAAACCGGTCCAAATCACAAGTTAAGTACTGTTGGGAACCATGATTATAACATTTTGTAGCATAGTGTTTATCTTGAATTTCAATCTAACTCATCATTCAAAATTTTGTTTAACTATTTTATTCATTAATGTTATTTGGTTTTCTCACAGGATTGTAGATGCCCGAAGTCTCCTGATTCAAGTTCACACCCTATGCAAAATATACTCGGGTTCTGAATACAACGTTTAAACAATAATTTACAGGTTCTATTGCGTGAATTGATACTATGTTAAATTACAGTTGTCGTGGGTAGAAGCACCAGACTTCTACAGCGGTTTATTTTACTGTCTTCAGTTTTAAAGAAATCCCCTAAGGACCAAACCCTTGCCTCTGTCTAATATAAATTACTAAGGTGTAATGAACAGGATTACGCCATCATTCATAGATTGTATAGTCGACTTTAAATGGAGGAAACTTAATCGGTCAATTCCTTATTTTCGGTATATTGGATATGTTATATGTAGAATTCTAAAATGGATAGTAAATCTTGACTATCACCAAATATGTATTTACATATCAATTTATATGACTCTAAAAAGAATGTCTTTCAATACATCTAATTTTCTCCTGTATTTTTTTTTCTTTTCAGAAACTTCATTTGGGATTGTCTGAACTATTCTTTTTTATTTCGGGACTTTATTTATGACTGTCTAAACTATTCATTTTTATTTACCTTAAGACAGTCTAATCATCATAGCCCTTTATTTCTAACTGTGTATTTGGTCTATAATAAAATATGTATGTAAAATTCTATGTTCTCAAGTGTATTTCTTGAATCTTCTTGTTAATGAGATACAGTAAAAACTGTACGGATTATACTATATTTACTTCATTCCAACAATGATAATCAATAGAACGATTCATCCAAAATTAAAAGAATATGACTACACACACACACACACACACACACACACACACACACACACACACACACACACACACACACATATATATATATAAGTATGATCCCTATAATGATATGATTGTACATATATAAATATATATAGGTCTCAGTTTTAATTCCAAAATCTCCTTTAGCATTTTCACCGGCTAAAGTCTATTTACAAAGAAATGAATATTCAGATGTATATGTATTACGTATTTGGTAGGGATTCTCATCACAGGGTTGAAATAATATCCTTTTAACACAGTTGTATCCTCTAATATTTCCATAATTAAATTCCATACTCAGCCAAGATACAAAGAAAGTTTTTTGCTCAACACCTACAGTTAATCCATAAAGGTTTACCCTACAATTCATCCCATTTCAATAGACTTTAATAAAAAGAAAAATTCATCCAGATTTAAGCAGATGCATTCTATCAATCAATAATTCAAATAATATTTGACTAGAGAAGGAGTATATAGACATATCTGAATAGTTTTCCAAACAACAAATGGAACAACCAAGTTCCTCCCAACCTTAGAACAGGGCAGCCAATTCACTTGTCCTGTTCACCCCTTAGCATGACCATGAATCCATGAGGGTGAACTCAGAACTCCTCCTCAACAATAGTCCTTCAGTTTCAACAGTTTCTCCTTGACTCACACTCAACAAGTAGTGTTCATAAAAACAAGAGATAATTCCTTTTCCCCAACATACTAGGCAGCGTCCCGCCTCCTCCCATATGCTATATATGCCAAAAGAATTTGTGCCTAGGTCTATTCCCCTTTGGGAATTTTGGTAGCTTTCCAAATCCCTGATTTTTAGGTGCTTCCAATGGCCAAATTCCTGATTTTCCACTTGTAACAATCATCCCTGAGGTAGTTCCAACATGTTCCCCACTCGTGGAATCTTCGTCAGCTGATTTTAACCTTGTTGTTCCATTTTTCCATCAATAATAAATATAAAATATTTTATTTTATACAAGTGTCATAGTCAAATAGTTAGTTGGGTCAAATCATATCTCTGCCCAACAATCATAATTATCATCAATTACAATTAACTAAATTCGAACTTTGGAGTTTCCATAAATAACAAAAATTTTCCAATTTCGAATTTACCAATACGAAAATAATTTCCTAAGAAATTTCAGATTTAAAAATAATTTATTTTGGGGGATGCTACATCCTTTCCCCCTTCAATAAAACACTATCCTCTGTGTTCATTCCTTTCTTGGAATAGGGTTGGATGAGATTTCTGCAAATCTCCCTCCAATTCCCAAGTGGTCTCCTCAGGGATAAAGTGCTTCCATTTCACTTTTACCTGGGCGACGGCTCTGTTCCGAAGTGTTATTTCTCTCCTGTCTAGAATGCGCAGAGGTTCTGCTTGGAACTCGCCTTCTGGTTCCACCTGCACCAAGTTCCAATTGATCATATGAGTAGGGTCATGAACATAATTATTTAACAAAGAAACATGAAATACATTATGGACTTTTAGATTGGAAAGAAGTGCAATTTGGTATGCTACAGGTCCAATTCGAGCTAAGATCTTGAAAGGGACACAAAACCTGGGTGCCAACTTGGCATAGTTCCCTAGCTTTAGTGAAATTTTTCAGACTTTAACTTTTAAATTGATGTGGTCTCACACTTGAAATTCCAGGCATCTTCTCTTTAGGTCCGCGTAACTTTTTTGTCTGTCCTAAGCCTCCTTTAAGTTCTTCCATACTTTTCTTACCATGCTCTCCATTTTCTCGAGCATCTCTGGTCCCACCATGAGTCTGTCCACTGGGTTATCCCAACTAATCGACATTGTACACTTCTGCCATATAGTACTTTAAAGGGTCTCATCTTAGCAGAAGTTTGGTACCCATTTTTGTATGCAAATTCCACCAAGTGTAGGTAGTCTCCCACTTGATTGGTTTTGTTCTTACGTACATGCATAACATATCTTCTACGATTTGGTTTGTTCATTCAGTCTGACCATCCGTTTGTGGATGATAACTCGTGCTGAAATTCAAGTTAGTATTTAACCCTGCAAACAATTCTTTCCAAAAAGAAGATGCAAATTTTACGTCTCTATCCGAAATCACCATTTTAGGAATACCATGCAGTCTAAAAATTTCTTTCATGAATATTTCAGCGATGTTAATGGCTTTAAAAGTAGACTTTATAAGAATAAAGTCTACAGACTTACTAAGTTTATCGATTACCACCATAATTGAATCATTATGTTTTTGAGTTCTAGGAAAACATGTAATAAAGTCGAGTGATATTGTCTCCCATTTCCATTCTGGCACAAGTAAGGGATGCAACAGGCTGGTTGGATGCTAGTGTTCAACCTTTACTTGCTGACAATCTTGACACTTAGCTAAGCATTTTGTTGTTTTTCCCTTCATATTAGGCCAATAAAATAACTTCCTTAGTGATGTTACAGTTTTCTAGTATCCTGAGTGACCAGAATATGGTTTCTTGTGTGCTTTGTCCAAAATCGTTAACTTTAATTCCGCCAAATTTGGTATGTATATTCTATTTTTGAATCGTAGTAGACCTTTTATGTCCAAACTCAGATCTGTTTTGTCTGAATTTTCTGCATTTTCTCGTAATTTTTCCACTGTTCTAGTGTAATTTTCATTGTTATTGCCTGCAACCTTTATCCTCTGCTCAAGATCACTTTTTCCCCTGCTAATGTTTATTTCGAACAACCCATGAACTCTTCTTCTTAAGGCATCAACCACCTTGTTTTCCTTACCCTTGATATGTTTCACCTCAAAGTCAAATTCTCTCAAGAAGGCTAGCCATCTTTCTTGCCTTGCATTAAGGTCCAGCTGACTAAACAAACATTTCACACCATTGTTATCCATCAATAACAATAATTTTATGCCCATTATGTAGTGCCACCAAATCTTTAAGGCATGTATTATAGTTGCAAACCCTAAGTCATGAGTGACGTAATTTCATTCGTGCTCCTTTATTTTTCGAGACTCTTAGCGAATCACGTGCCCTTCTTGATTTAGGACACCACCTAGTCCTTCTTTACTTGCATCCACACAAATTGTGAAGTCTTTGTCCAGATCTGCTACCTTTAAAATGTGCGTGGTTGTTAACAATTCCTTTAACTTATTACAAATTTCTTGACATTTCTGTGACCAGTTAAACTTAGTTCCCTTCATTTGTAATGATGTGATAGGGTATGAAATCTTAGAAAACTCCTGTATAAATTTGCGGTAATATCCAATGATTCCCATGAATGACCGGATGTCCACTACATCCTTCAGAATCGACCATTCCATGATGGCTCTTATTTTCTCGGGATCGACTGCAATACCTTCCTCAGATATTACATGCCCTAGGTACTGTATTTTCTTCTAATAAACATTGCATTTATCAAATTTGGCATAGATTTTGTGTTTTATCAAATTTTTCAAAACTATCCTTAGGTGTTCTTCATGTTCTTCTTCTATTTTATAATACACTAGGATATCGTCAATAAATACCAAAAAAAACTTGTCCAAGTACTGACTGGAAATTCTATTCATTAAACACATGAATGTGGCTGGCGCATTAGTGAGCCCAAACAGTATAAAAACAAATTCGTAATGTCCATATCTCGTTCGGAATGTTGTTTTACTCATGTCCTCATATTTTATCCTAATCTGGTGATAACTAGATCGTAAATCCAATTTTGAAAAAATATTTTCCCCACCTACTTAATCGAACAGATCATTTATCCAAGGTAATGGTTACTTGTTCTTAACAATCATTTTGTTTAATTGTCTACAATCGATGCATAATCTCAGAGTGTCGTCTTTCTTTTTTAACAAAGAGGATGGGTGCTCCCCATGGTGAAACACTCGGTCTGATTTATTCCTTGTCCAATAATTCCTGCAGATGAATTTTTAATTTTGTTAACTCTGGTTAACTCATTCGGTAGGGTGCTTTAGATATAGTGGCTAAACCAAGTAGTAAGTCGATAGAAAAGTCTATCTCCCTCCTTGGGGATAATTCAGGTATCTCATCAACAAACACATCTCTGAAATCATGCAAAATGAAAAAATCCTCCAAGCTGCATTTATTTTATTTTTCTAACAGTTTTGTTACTTGGATGGCATAAACTGACAACCCTTTCTCATGCATTTATTAAATTGCATTGCGTAAATATGTCTAACTGAGATTGGTTTTTGTATACCTTAAACTGTCCTAGTAATGTAATTTTCGTCTTTATACTTGAGTGATTTTTCATAACAATCTAACACTGCTTTATGCCTTTCTAATCAATCCATTCTGATAATTACGTCATAAGACCCTAATGGTAGAATGTTCAGATTTGTCTTTATGTTTTGACCACCTAAACTAAACTCATAATCAGAAATAAAATTGACCACTTATCTTTTTGTTCCTATTGCTAGTTGTACCATCCAAGATTTTGCATGTCTTTTTTTCTTAAGTTTATTTGAATCCACTATACCAGGAGTGATATAACTCAATGTAGCTCCAGGATCAATTAAAATAGAAATATGAGTGTTATTAATTTTACCTTCAATTTCCACCATAGAGGACTGGTGGTTAGCTTGTCGACCATCCACGACTGCATTTATCCGATGTAAGCTTCTACCCACATCTCCTACTGTAGAGGTTTCATGTAGGTTTTGAACCGTAGTTCTGGATGCTGAAGTCAAATGTGGACAATTCCTCCTTAAGTGAGGTTATCCACATTCCCATCATTTTAACGGTCCTTGGGTGTTCTAATTATTGGAGTGAAAATATTTTCTGGGAAAACTCTTTCTGCATTCCGAAAAGGAGCTGGTTGATATCCCTTCTTCTGTTGGTTCATTCAGTCTTGTTTCTTGTCTTTCCAAGCCTTGGGAAATTCTAATCGTTGTTTGTATTGGTTGTAACACATTCATGATTTCCTGAAAACTTCACTCAAGGAATTGGGATTATCAAATTTGATATGTCCTTATAACACTATGGTAAACAACTTAGGAACTACTGAATTTTCACTTTGTCCTCCCAAAGATAAGGCATGAACCTTAGTAATTCCAGGAATTTGTTTATCAGATCTTCCATAGCCATTTGACTGAGTCGTAGCTCATAAAATTCTTTGGTTTTTCTTTCATAGTAACTTTTAGATAGATACTATTTCCTAAAGTATTTCTTAAAATACGACCATTCCATTTGTTTTTCCTTTAGACCTTTGGCCAACTTCAGGTCTTTCCACCATATGCTGACCTTCCCTTTCAGATTATAGATGGCCATTATGAGCTTCATATTGCTGGAGTAGTTATATATTTGGAAATACTTCTTGATGTCTAATAACCATGCTTCAACTTCCTCCCCTGTTCTATATTCCCCGTCAAAGGTACATGGTTTGATTTTCTTAAAATCTCCCTCAAGGTGATCTACCTATTTCCTTTTTCTTATTGTTTTTTGTTTTATCTTCAACTGAAGGTGTACCTTCAAACGAGCTGTCCCCTTTTTCTACTCCAGGCCTAGAATTCTTGGAAGCCCTTTTAATGACCTCTTCTTCCTAGTTATCATCCTTTGGGATTTTCTTTGTCACTATACTTCGCAGCATGACTTCATTTATTTCCTATTGTTCCTGCTGTGCCTTTTTCAGTTTCTCATTGTCTACTTTGAAAATTTGCAGCTCAACCATGAGATTTATCATAGTTTCCATAACTTCGGTAGGTGAACTTCTGTCACTGTTCTTCCTGTAATCCTCAGGAGGCCTTTGTTTAGGATTTTGCTCGAGTCTAATTTTTTCTTCATCCTGGGCTGCCATGATTACAACAGAATAAAGTGTTTTATTTTTGTAACAATAATTGTTTTGTTAGTTTTACATAAACATGAAAATATATGCTAAGTAAATATTTTGGCCCTGCTCAACGTCCAAATGTTGTAACCTTTGCTCTGATACCATATGTAATGATCCCTAAATTTACCAAAATATTTTTTTTTTTGTTAGGGACATTAACTCTTTTTTTTTGTTTACAAATACTTAACTCTCTTTCTTTACAAATAACATATTCAATGATGTAAGGATAAGTTCTAAAAACAAATGTTATCTCTATTCAACTTTCCCTCAGCTTATGTCTTCTACCTTGTTTACTTTCCCGAAGTTATTCATGTCACATGGTAATCATATGAATATCTAGGAATTGCCTTATCATTCCTAGCCTATTGAATTCCTAGATATTTCTATCATCAGTGGGAAGTGTTAACAATATTCCAAAACAAATCCTTACTCCTTGCAAAATTTATTCTAGTATATATATATATATATATATATATATATATATATATATATATATATATCTTATATCCTATCTATTAAATCCTTTATATGTGTATTTTCATATATTGAAATGTATCACATTTGATACTATTAAAGCCTTTCATAAGTTATATTTCTAAGTATGATTGTTTTCAAAGGGTAATCTCCAACGTCTCGACAACTTTCGCGTTCCTGTCTAGATAGTGTTAATGTATATAGGGAAATACATTATGTCATAAGAATAAGGGTATTCCAACATTCATATAACTTCCGTGACACTAGTCCCAGTCTTACTATAGTTGTGACTTCAAGATTTTAGTCTTAAGTTTGGCCAATAAAGGAAGATTGGACGCATTTAGTTGTTGGTTCACTTTCACGTTAAATGAGTTGGTCGTATCTTGTCAGAGTCTAAGGGTAACATCCTTTCTTACGAGTTGTATAACAAAAATTCGACCGATCATTACACTCTAAATGAAATGATGCTTAACTTCGTTAGTTACAAGGTATGGTTCTAAAACCTTTCCCTCCTTCGCATTAACTCAGCACGAGAAATGAAGGTGGACTGTCAGGGTCGCATTGAACCCTCCATCCAGTTACTTAATGGAGGTCTGTGCAGGGTCCCCTCTGAGGCCTATCGCCTGGCCTTCATGGCCAGTGCCGAGTAGGATAGCATGATATAGGTACATTAATTTTTTTCCCTCTTATCTTCTGAAAAGGCTTAGTTAGGTTTATTCTGTCCTTTCATCTTTGTTTCTCTACGTAAATTTTCAAGGATGATTGTGGAGAGTCGCTCAGGTGAAAATTCCATGGAGAAGATTCATCCTGGTGAAAATAAGAATGGATAAATGGAATGCAAACTGGTCACCCTCCTTAAACCGGGTAAGGTTACTCCTCCATCAATTTGTTTAAAACCTTTCTGATATTTCTCGGTGCTTTGCCTTCGAATTTCTGACTTCAATGATTCTTGCACGGGCATTTCAGGATTAATGCATATGAAAATTACTCATAGGGT
Source organism: Picea engelmannii (assembly GCA_009831015.1). Lineage (NCBI taxonomy): Eukaryota > Viridiplantae > Streptophyta > Pinopsida > Pinales > Pinaceae > Picea > Picea engelmannii. The sequence goes on along the minus strand of ML799529.1, from coordinate 73,100 downwards.
TCCTTTTGTTTTTATGCTCTGTGGCTTGGTATTGGGTATTGTTAGACTGGGTCTTTTACTTGGGAGTCCACCAGTCTATAGGTTCTCTTAAAACTACTAGATGACTATTGCGATTGTAGTTTCCCTTTAGAGGGTTACTGTATTTCCCATTCAGACTAAGTCTATATATATATATATCACAAGTGGAAGTTCTGTAGCACCATGTAGCATGCTATTATTTGAGTCCATGATTAATATTTAGGGTTACATCTTTCACTCAAATCCTATTGTTATCTGTGTGTGTAAGATACCATTCGAAATTTGGTATTCGGAATAAATATTAACTTAGTGCTAAATATATGAACATTGCATTCTTTTCGACACCGATATTCGATTTATGTTTAGATTTTGATAAAACTTATTCAACACATAATATTTAATTCAGTATTTATAGTTTAGGCAATGCATTCCTTTCGGCAAGAAATATTTAAATTGCTACCCTAACTTTATTCGTGCATTCGCTCTACACCTACCATGTGACCCTTGCGGTTTGACTTTGTAATGTATTACTGTATTGAGAGTGAAGTCCCATGGATTTATTGGTGAATTATATATGTATAAATTTATGGAATACATTTCGTTTTGTACTTTATTGATCATTTTAATTCTTAGAAGTTTCTTTTGACTTCTTTCTCGTATTTATGGTTAAAGAACTATTTACTATGATCTAACGATGGGACTCTTGATTTTGTGAGGGTACCCATCAGATTGAACTTGGCCCTCTTCTCACTTTCAGTCAGTGGATGACTTCTTCAACTGCGCAGATGGAACAAACCGGTCCAAATCACAAGCTAATTACTATTTGGAACCACGATTATAACATTTTGTAGCATAGTGTTTATCCTGAATTTCAATCTATTTCGTCATTTGAAATTTTGTTTAATTCTTTTAATCATTAATGTTCTTTGGTTTTCTCATAGGATTGTAGATGCCCGAAGTCTCCCGATTCAGGTTCACACCCTATGCAAAAGGTACTCGGGTTCCTAATAAAACGTTTAAACAATAATTTCAGGTTCTATTGCGTGAATTGATACTATGTTAAATTACAGTTGTCATGGGTACAAGCACCAGACTTCTACGACAGTTGATTTAACTATGTCTTCAATTTTAAATAAAGGCACTAAGGACCAAACCCTTGCCTCTATGTAATAGAAACTATTAAGGTGTAATGAACATGATTACGCCATCGTTCATAGATTGTATAGTTGACTTTAAATGAAGGAAACTCAATCGATCAATTTCTTGGTTTCGGTATATTCGATATGTTATATTTAGAATTCTGAAATGGATAGTAAATCTCGACTATCACTGAATATGTATATACATATCAATTTATATGACTCCATAAAGCATGTATTTCAATACATTTAATTTTCTCCTGTATTATTTTATTTTTCAAAAACTTCACTTGGGATTGTCTGAACTATTTGTTTTCATTTCGGGACTTTATTTATGACTGTCTGAACTATTCATTTTCATTTACCTTAAGATAGTCTAATCATCATAGCCCTTTATTTCTAACTGTGTATTTGGTCTATAATAAAATATGTATGTAAAATTCTAAGTTCTCAAGTGTATTTCATGAATCTTCTTGTTAATGAGTTACAATAAAAACCGTAAGGATTATACTATATTTACTTCATTCCAACAATGATAATCAATAGAACATTTCATCCATAATTAAAAGAATATGACTATACACACACACACACACACACACACACACACATGATCCCTACAGTGATATCATTGTACATATATAAATATATATATAGGTCTCAGTTTTACTTCTGAAATATCCTTTAACATTTTCACCCTCTAAAGTCTATTTACAAAGAAATGAATATTCAAATGTATATGTATTATGTATTTGGTAGGGATTCTCAGCACCACATTGAAATGATATCCTTTTAACACAGATGTATCCTCTAATATTTCCATAATTAAATTCCATACTCAGACAAGATACAAAGACAATTTTTTTCTCAACACCTAGAGTTAATCCGTAAAGGTTTACCCTACAGTTCATCCCATTTCAACATAATTTAATAAACAAAAAAAATCATCCAGATTCAAGCACATGCATTCTATCAATCAATAATTCAAATAATATTTGACCACATAAGGAGTAGATAGACATATCTGAACAATTTTCCAAACAAAAAATGGAACAACCAAGTTCCTCCCAACCTTAGAACAAGGAAGCCAATTCACATGTCCTCTCACCCCTTAGCCTGACCATGAATCCATGAGGGCGAACTCAGAAATCCTCCTTAGTAATAGTCCTTCAGTTTCAATATTTTCTCCTTGCCTCACACTCAACAAGTAGTGTTCATAACAACAAGAGATAATTCCCTTTCCCCAACATACTAGGCAACGTCCTGCCTCCTCCCATATGATATATATGCCAAAAGCATTTGTGCCTAGGTCTTTTTCCCTTTGGGAATTTTTGCATCTTTCTAAATCCTTGATTTTCAAGGGTTGACAATGGCCAAATTCTTCATTTTCCACTTGTAACAATCATCCCTCAGGTAGGTCCAACATGTTCCCCACGCATGGAGTCGTGGTCAGTTGATTTTAACCTAGCTATTCCATTTGTCCATCAATAATAAATATAAAATATTTTGTTTTATACAAGTGTCATAGTCAAATAGTTAGTTGGGTCAAATCAGATCTATGCCCAATAGTCATAATCATCAATTACAATTAACTAAATTTGAAATTCAGAATTTCCATAAATGGCAAAAAGTTTCCAATTTCGAAATTACCAAAAACGAAAATACTTTCCTAAGAAATTTCAGATTTAAAAATAATTTATTTTTGGGGGTGTTACAAACTACAAGCTATTGAAGATATCATTTCAGATAAGGAATTGGTAAACATAGTACTCAATTGTCTTCCCAATACATGGGATGCATTTGCCACAAGCATGAACAGAAGGAAGGAGTATCCTACATTTGAAGAACTTTGGACTTGCTATGCACAAGAAGAATCAAGGATCAGTGAAAAAGAGAAACCTAAAAAGAAATATGATGATCAAGCCTTCACAACAAGATTCAATAATTTCAGGAACAAAAGGAAGTTTGGCTCAAGGAAGAATCCAAATCAAGAGAAAGATATGTCGAAAATACAATGCTTCAACTGTCGAAAATGTGCTCACTACAAGAATCATTGTCCCGAGCTAAATAAAATGAAGGAGACACATGAAGCATCAGTTGCCGAAGAAAAGGAACTTTCAAAGAAGACTAAGCAGGATGAAACAAACTTCTTCTTCTAAGACAAGGTAACAATACTCTTCATATTTCTTGTACATAACATGTTTTCTGTACTTATCTTGCATATCTATTTCTTATAAGATAATATTTTCCAAGAGAAACTATACCTATAGAAGAACAACAAGATAAGTATTGCTATCACAATGACTACAAGTCAGGAAATACACATGAAAGGATGAATTACATCAACAACCCCTGGTAACAATTCTTGTGGAAGCTATTACATAAGTAACAGCTGCAAGATAAGCCAAAATTAGAATCAATCTTGAAGAAACCTAGAAAAAGTAAATATAGAAAGAAGTCAACAATCAAGAGGAAACTGGAAAAAGATTTGTGACACTTTGCAAAAGGCAATAAGGATGCAGACAAAAGCATGGAATCTCCTAGATGGAGGGAGCCGATTATATATTTTCAAAATAAGTGCATGCATACATGAATCAATGATTAGGAGGGAGATAATCATATGATACATTGAAGATGATGAAATATATATCCATGGTAAAATACATGAAAAGAAGTACTTGTTCAGTTTGAATTTAGAAGAAGCCTAAAAGTATCCCCGATTGTCCATCCACATCCATGATCCTATGATGAAAGAAATAACTTTGAATATTCATGGAATGGAAACTATAAGAAACTCCATGGACCCAAGAACTAAAGAGAAACATGAGGAAGAACATGAAGATTCCAAGAAAGAGAGAATAGCTAGAACAACCAGTCATTGTATCAAGAATCACAAGACTACCAGCCTGATCTGAACTCACTAAAAGAAATCAAGAAGAGGAAATGAAATATAAGAAGAAGAAGAGTGTATGGAAGACTCATGAACGTAAGCATTACGAGATATAGAACTAAAGGTTCTCCCGGATGGAAGGAGAAGACTATGATGATTGTTTGTTCTAGTAAACCAAATATACCTCTACATAATCCATTATATTGTTTGCAATATCCATGGTTTGGAGTTTACATCAGATGAATGCAAAGATTGTTCTCCATAATAATTGAACAAATAGCGTATGAAGAGAAACCTCAAGGCTTTGAGGTATACCAAAAAGAGAACCTTGTATGCAGATGAAAGAAAACAACTTGGTGGGGAACCTCCAATGCACAACATAAGCGTTGTGAAAATATTTCTATAAAAAAAATATTGCATTAGAATGGTTACTTAGAAGTCCAAGATGATGGATTTCTAATCCATGACAAACTCTCATGATGACAGAAGAAGTGCCAGATGGATATGTTCCAGTTTGACCCTTGCCAAAATGTTATGAGCTATCAAGAAATAAAAGAGTTGAATCCAACTATGATATACTGTAATGATCAGAGCTATATGAAACCGTCAAAGAAAAATGAGTGTTCTGAAAAGACTGAAGTACATTGAAATAAGGCATTATATTCTCCGTGATGAATTCTAGAAAAGAGAAAGTGGTTCTCCAATATATATCTCCACAAATGAGCAGATAAGAAGACATTTTGGTAAAATCCTATGTCCAAGATGAAAGAGTTTGTGTACTCAAGAAATAGCTGGAGCTCGTGGAGATGACTTCCTTATTGAAAAAGGAAGAGATGACTCCGAGGTTGGGAGGGAGAACTGATGTGTTATCGATTTATGGACAGTCATTTTTCAAGTTCGAAAAATGGTCCAGGATGAGCAGTTCCTTTCCAGTTTGGAAAGTGGTTTGAGATTTCTAATGGACAGGAATTTTCGAATTCGTAAAATGGTCCTGATTGAATGATCATTTTCGTAATGAAAATGGTTCGATAGATTGCAGATGTACCATAGACATCAATTCCCCTGGTGGTTAACATTTAACCATAGGGAATGGTCTAGGACAGTCTCTCTTCTTGATGATAACTCTCAGTAGTGGTCAAGAAGACTAGTCTACCTCACCAGACAATCATTCTATCGAAGCTCATAGTTGTGAGCAATTTCGAAGAATGGTCCACTTTGGAGGTTGGTGCAGGACAATCATTTCCTTAGGAAATGGTTCAGACAGTAATTCCCTAGGGAAGATTCATTCTCTCCAGGTTGCACCTTGTTTAGTGTTGGAGGAATGGCCCAAATAGGTAAATGGTCTAGGTTCAACAATCAGGGATAGGAAATCCCTAGGGCAGATTCATTCTCTCTAGGTTTCACTTTGTTTAGTTCCAGAGGAATGGCCCAGATAGATGAATGGTCCAGGCTCAAAAATCGAGACAATTATTCTTCCTTGTTTGAGAAGAATAGTCCAGATAACTCATCATTGATGTTTTACCTTATGAGGGAAGATTCTCTTTCAGATCTCACAAATGTGAGTGGAAGAATGGCCCAGATGATTCAGTTTATATCATAACAATATTTTTTTATGTAGGTTGATGATATGATTGTTATGGAGACTATATGTCTCTGAATAATAGATTTATACTACTGTAGTGGATGTGTTCCACTGATTGTGAGTCTATGTCACTGATCAAGTATCTGTGTGCTACTTGGTGTGGCAGTGTACCACTAGATTGTAGTTGTGTGCTACTATGGATGGACACAATTGTGTTCTATTGAATGACATTGTTTCGATCACCTTGAAGACTATCAATAGTGTTGGAAATGATTATCATCTAGATGGATGATCAATGGATAGAGATTTCCCAAATGGAAAATGGTTCAAAACATTTATTCTTCTAGGACATAGGTCCGGATTAGAAGAATGAATCTTGTGTCACTCTGTGGAGCCTATGACTTATCCAACATCATGTCTGATTACTCAGCTAGAGTATGGTTTTGAGAGATGATGGAGCTGATGAAACTGATAGTGATGATGGTGCTCATGATCTAATCATGAGATAGTCTATACGACTATGTTGATGCTATCAGGTGAATGGTTTGTTTGCTCAAGACCATTACCTTCAATACTTCCCTAGCTAGGAGGGAGTGTTGATATTATGGTAGTTGTGAGAGGTATTTACCTCCACGTGTAAACCTGATGAGAATATAATATTTCGGGAAGAAAGAAGAAACCCTAATTAGTTGGCTAATATCCCTAGAAGACAAGTCATCTCAAGAGGATAACTTGTATTAGGTTATTAGCCTCCAAGAGAAGAAGTCGGCTAAAGGAAATATTATATACTAAGTAAATAGGCACCCAGAATGAGAAGTCGTTCCAGGTAGTTTGTTAGTTTTAGTACAAATACAGGAGGTTGGTCTTCATTCTGGCAGGCATTCTCAGAACTGTAGAAGCAACACTTGTGTGCACTGCAGTTGGCTAGTTTGTGTGCAAGTTTGGAGGAGAGATGTCGTTGCAGCTACTGTAGCTAGCAGATTTTTGTTTTGGCCTGGACTCTCTCTTGGTTATGGTTTGGACTCTCTAATCAAATCTTGCTACTCCTATCTAGTGTGTTATCCTTGGAGAGAGGTTTGCTATCTTGTTTGGCTATCTAGCCGAGGGTTTCTTCCAGAATGATTCTCTATCAAGGTTAAGGTGCTCGGGGGTGGATTCGGCCTATGGTTGGGTGACAATAGTGATATTGTCTATGATTAAACGAGCACATACATTATATTCTAACACCCCTTCCTCTGATTCTTCTGGTTCACTTGGCCGAACTTTGGTGGTAGCGACCGTGGTACTGGATTCAACATCGATAATATGATTCCCTCCTTCAGGATTTGACTCAGAATCAGAATTGGCCTCTGAATTAGAAGCCTTCAAGTTGGGCATGAGGGACAGCTTGGAGTGGCATTCATCGATGTTGTGCCAAGGAATTTTATGGTACTCACACCATTTTCCCGTGTCCTTCTTCATCTTCTCGTTGCCCTTCTTGTGTTGCGGCTTGGACACATTGTCCCAAGGGTGACCATATCGACTTGGTCCCTTGCTATGTGGGTTGGGGTTGCCTTTTCCCTTCTTCAGTTGTGAGTGGTTTGAAGATCTAAACTCTCGTCATTTATTCTTAAATTTCTTCTCTATCTTGACAACATATCTATAAGTCGTGCCCAAAGAGGCGATGTCCAAGAAATCCATTTATTTTTGGATGTATCTATGAAAACAACCATGGTATTTGAGCACCAAATGATGCTCATAATATTTGATACCCAATTTGGTGTGTAGGGTATGGAAAATATTGGTGAAGTCTGGCACTGTTTGGTCCCTTTCTTGATGTAGGGTGGTTCATCTGGTGTATTGGTCCTCATAGCTTCCGACATGATAGCATTGTTCTTTAATGGCGTCCCGGAAGGAATCCCATGTAGGGTCCACCACAAAAATTTCATATTCCTCCATGACCCTTTGCTCAGAGTAAGTATCCCACCAATATTTAACATGGGGAATGACCTCGAGGAGTGCAAAAGTGATCTTTTCTTTATCGAAAAAATTGTGGACCGAAAAATATCCTTCGAGCATATTTAACCATTTATCTATAACATCCGCATCTATCAGTCCTTCAAATAATGGAATATCAAAATTTACCTGTACCTTCAAGGGGGTTGCATGGCCACTTGATGAAGATGCTTCTACCATGGGAAACAGTCGAAGGATCTGCACGAATTTGACCATCATTTCATTTATTTTTCGCACAAGGGATTCCTTGAGCAACATTTTAATAGGATCTCTTGCTCCATCATATTTCTTTTCATCTCCCATGGGTTTTTGTTGGGATGAGTGCGATCGATCTGGTAATGGATCGATTGGCTCGAGGCCCAACTTCTTGTACCTAGACCTTGTCAGGAACATGCACGAAGAAAAATAAATGAAGAGAAGACCACTCTGATTCCACTAATATGGATTTAGGAGTGGAACGAACTGATTAACAAAATGAATACAATAAATACAAATATAGGAAGAATAACACAAATATCTAGTGAATGATATCTTCTATTAAATAATGAAATAGGATGAAACTGTAAAAATGTAGAACTAAAACTTGCTCGAATGGTGGTAGCTATCTCTGAGAAGAGATGTGTCTACTATGTGCATCCGTCTGAGAAGAATGGAATACAATGAGGCTCCATAGACCTTTTTGATGTTATTCATGAATTCCAAAACCTTAGACATCCAAAATCCTAACCCTAGAAGGTGAAACGCCAAAAATTATGTGGGCCCTATAGGTAAGTTGGTGTAGTTTGGTAGCTCAACTTCCTAGGGTCGTAAAGTTTTCATACGACCTCTGTTTTAGTCATGTGATAGCTCGCTGGAAAGGTCTTTCAGAGAAATACACATTCTACCATCAGACTTTGACTCTGTCCATAGTCTGACTGTGGCGAGTAAAAACGTTTAGGGGCCCAAAACAACCCTAGAAGTACAACAAGATGTGTTGACATGAACACATACAAAATAAGCCAATTGGATTAGGTGAGAGGCCACTCGTATCCACCTGGAGAGTGTGTGAGGCTTCAGACAACCCCAAAAGTGTAGAACTCACAATTATAAAGTAGTACAAAAAGATGTGATGCATAAAAAATGGACATGAGGAGCCAATTGAAATAGGTGGGTGGCCACCAATATCCACCTCGATCAATGCAACACAGAGGTACAAGGGAATTTAGAGCAAAAAATAATTAATCATATCCATACAAGAAGAAAGGAAAGCAGAGAATTAAGACTGAATGCCAACATTGGGGATTTCAACATGGGATATGTTATACTAGATTTAGGCTCTGAAGTAATTGTATTACCTAGGAAGACATGGCAGTGTATGGGAGAACCCACACTACGCTATTCACATATCTAGTTGAAACTAGAAAATCAACATAGAGTGTTACCAATTGGAAGGCTTAAGGGTGTGACAATAGATTTGGATGGAGTGCGAACTATGGAAGATTTTGAAGTGATAGAGATAGTGGATGGCACAACACCTTACCCAACATTGCTTGGATTATATTGGAAATTATATAACCAGGCTATAATCAACCTAAATACAAGGAAACTGACTTTTGAATCAGGTGAATATAGAGTCATTGAACCATTGGATCCTTCAAAAGGATAAAGGTTTGTAGAGGCAATTTTTTTGGATCTGGAAGAAATAAACCAGTTGTACATAACCATTGCGTGAGAACAGGATTATGTCAACCTAACTACAGATGGGGTACTCAGTTGGAGAAGCATTACATCTTATGCTTATGAATCAGAGACAGGTTTGGAGAATTGGCAACAATGATTACATGAAGTTTCCACAAGGAGGTGAAAAAGAATCGATTGCGCAATAAGATGGGTTGGTACAGAGATAAGAGAACCTCCCAGTTTTCATTGGCTAATTAAATTAGAGGAATTCTTGAAAAAATATGAAGAGGAAGTGTTAGAAAATCAGAAGCTCTTAGACCTATATTTCACTCAAGGAAACACCTACAAGATGGTGGGGTAAAAAAAAAGAAACAATTTAGGACTAGTATTAGTGTAAATGACTACTGCACATTAGATCTGGTGCAGAACAGGGGAGAAATGGAGTCTAGAAGTATGATGGGAAAGGCATACCAGTTAAACACTTGGAGAAGTGCATAACACAATGGAGGATGATACCACTAGAGGAATGGCTTCATCACTTTATCCATACATTGGAAGGAATCCCTACAGGGAACTGGTACATAGACCAGGAGATGCACAGAGGAACTACATAACGGACATGATCACAACATTATTTTTTAGTAATATTCTCATTCAAACATGAAAACCCCAACATCGATTCAATGCTGAAGCTGATACGGGGAGTGATATTTGTTGATGAACCATAGGCTTAAATCATGACAAAATATCAACAACATAACAAACATACAATTAATTACTTACTCTCATGGTATCATGTCAAAGGGGAAGCATTAGATGAAGATGACCCATGCAACATTCATATTACAGAGAGTGAAGGAGAGAGAGAGATGGAAGGTCCATCTTTGGAGTCAGAATTATTTGTTGCACCAATCAAAGTTAATAAATTCAACATTAGGATGAATGACAATATGAGAATGGCAAGTATTAGAGATAATTAGGATGAGAAAACAGTAGAAAGAATAACAAAGTTACTGTATGAATACAATGACCTATTTCCGATTACTTTTACAGAGATGAAAAGCATAGAAGGAGATATAGGTGAGATGAAGATACCTCTCAAACCTAAGGCTAGACCTATCAAACGAAGACCTTACAGACTGAATCCAATTTATAAGTAGAAAGTGAAAGCAAAGTTTGATCGAACATTAGAAGCTGGCATTATAGAACTGGTAGAGGAATCTGAATGGATCAGTCGCATGGTCGACCAAGAAAATAAGAAAGGGGGGATAAATATTTGTGTAGATCTAAGGAAACTTAATGATGCTTTCTTACATGACCCTTTCCCTACCCCTTTTATAGATTAAGTCTTAGAGAATTTTGGAGGCCAGGAAGCATTTCATTCACAAATGGATTCTCAGGATACCATCAGTTCAAAATAGCTCCAGAGGATAGGTATAATACTACTTTTTCTATAGAATGGGGATCCTACCAATATATAGTCATGCCCTTTGGACTGAAGAATGCACCAATCATTTTTTCAAGAGTAGTCATAGCTTCTTTTAAGGAATTCATAAATTAGTTTCTAGAAGTATATTTGGATGAATCGACTATATACAGTCTTTTAAAGGACCATGTAGAAGTGTTAAGACTAACGTTGGACAGATGCATGCAATGTTAGATATCATTAAACATCAAGAAATGCATTTTTGGTACACTTTTTGGGATATTGTTGGGACATATAGTGTGTAAACAAGGTTTACTAGTTGAACTTGCTATTATTGTAGTCAATGTAAATTTACCGTCACCAAATTCAGTCCGCCAGTTAAGAGAAACACTGGGACATACAAGCTATTACAAGAAGTTTATAAAGGGGTGTGCACAAATCATTGCACCAATGGAAAAAATATTAAAGAAGGACACGAGATTTTAGGGGAATGAGGAATATCAACAAGGATTGGACAATCTGAAGGAAAAGATGGTGACAACACCTATATTAGTATTTACAGATTGGGAAAAGACATTTCATGTGCACATAGATGCATCAACTATAACACTTGGAGAAATTTGGTGCAACTAGGAGTAGGGGACATAGACCATCCTATAGCCTTTGTAATAAGAAAGTTGTTAGAATATGAGCATAACTACAACACCACAAAAAGAGAAGGCCTAGCCATGGTATATGCACTTCAGAAATTTAGACATTATTTACTGGGTAAACACTTTAAAATGTTCACAGACCATTCTGCACTCAAATATCTATTCAACAAGCCAGTGTTGGGGGGGAGGATATGTAGATGGCTATTATTATTCCAAGAATTCAATTTTGAAGCGATAGTCAAACCAGGGAAACTGAATGCAGGGCATAATCACCTATCAAGGGTAGCCAATGGAGAAGAACCTACTAACTTGGAAGACAACTTCCCTGATGCGCAATTATTTTCAATACAGGTAGCTGATGAATACTTCAGTGATATTATTGAATAGTTAAGTACATGAGTTGTGACACATGACTTTGTCACTGTGCATAATAAAAACCTGGTAGTCAGAGCTGCAGACTATCAACTCATTGTAGGTCATTTATACAATATGTGCACAAATAACATTTTGAGAAGGTGTGTGTTGGAACATGAACGACCCAGAATTTTGGCAGAATCTCATGAAGGTATAGCTTGAGGACACTATACAGTAAAAACGACCACATAGAAGGTATTTCACGTAGGATTATGGTGGCCAACAATACATAAATATGCCAAGGAATATTTCCAGAATGTGATGTCTGTCAGAGGGTTCGCAAACCCAACAAAAGGGATGAGATCCCCTAAGACCACAAGTGACTCTGCAAGTATTTGAAAAATGGAAAATAGACTTTTTTGGACCTATTAATCCACCAACAAAAATTCCACGAGAAAGGTATATCATTATTGTGACCGAATACTTAATGAGATGGGAAGAAGTAGTGCCAGTCAAAGACTGTAGCGTAGAGACAACAACACCCTTCTTGTTTGGGAAAGGAATCACCATATTTGGATGTCCTAGGATATTAATGAGTGACCAAGGAAATCATTTTATTAATAATACCATCATGTCTATGACTGAGGAGTTTAAAGTTTATCACCAGAAGAGTACACCATATTATCCTCAGGAAAATGGGAGAGTAGAAGATTTTAAAAAGATTTTGGAAAATGCATTGACTAAGATCTGCAATGTGAACATGGATGATTGGGACTTGAAAACACTAGAAGTATTATGGTCATACAGGACCACATGTAAGAAGTTGATAGGAAATACACCATTCAGACTGGTGTATGAACAAGAAGCAGTGGCACCATTAGAGTTTCTAGTACCCAGTCTGCACATAGAAACAATTACCAACATGAAATAAAGAGGTGCAGTACATGAGAGGCTAACCCAACTGATGGAAATGGAAGAGGACATGATTGTGGAATGATTTCACCAATAAGTGCATAAATCAAGGGACAAATCCTGCCATGAAAAACATATTAAAATGAAAATCTTTAAGGAGGGAGACCTAGTTCTTCTCTATGACAACAAATATTTTCAACACCCTGGTAATTTTGGAATGCATTGGCTAGGACCATATGAAGTAAAGAATGTCACAGATGGGGAATATGTGGAACTAAAATAATTGGGAGGAATAGAATTGAAAGGCATGATCAATGATAATCGAATGAAATTGTACAAGAACAGTCGACCTACTAACTCTTAAAAGTTACAATGTAGTAAGAAAGTCATGTATATAATGTACTATAGTAGATATTAGGAAATCAAAACTAATGTACATATTAGATATAGTACATTATATACTAATGTACTATGTATATAATGTACTATAAAGATAATGTGCAGGAAAATTTTAACTTGGCAGAAATGCATGGAAAAAGTGAAAAACAATTACGACCGGGTCTATAAAGTGCATAAATCATGCATCAGTTTGGCACTTAGTGATTTTTTATCACAGAGCAATATACAAGTGCATTGCCTAGATATAAATATGTGAAGACGAGAGTGAGTGAGGTAATTGGATAAAATATTACACCACCAAAGTTTGGAACCCCATGCCAGTACGTACAGATTACTCGACAGGGCCAAAGGCAGAAAGAAAGGATGAGGGCGCCCAAGAATGTTGGCGAGCTTGAAGATGTCATTACTTCAGACATAGAGTCAATCAACCCGACACAGGTTAAGGAGGAAACATCAATAACAACACAAGGGGAAGTAGGGAAGAGTTCCAAGACCCGAAATGATATTTCAAACCCTAACCTTGAAACACCTGCTAAACCTAATGAAACAACGGTTCAACAAGAGGGCCATGACCAAGAGGAGGTGATGGTCGAGAACGTCACCAACTGCCCAGACTCTAGGAGGCAGGAAGATGACAAAGAAACAACAGAGGCAGACCCATATATTTTCTAATAGAGAGGAAAGGTGAAATACGCTACGAATATTACACTTCCATATCTCCCAGACGCAGTGGTCACTGTGGATGACATGCTGGGAAAAGTACCTAAACTGAGGTACTCATACCATTATGTGTGCGATGCGACCAAATTCCTATATTGTCCGAAGAAACCTACTTAGAAAACATAGGGGACATTGGACCCCTGATAAAACCTATAATGGATCTCACGCAATGGATAACAGGGTTGTACAACTCCAGAATAATGAACCTCCTAGATATACCGCACTTTAGGTGCAGTAAAAACATTGGGCTCTGCATCAAAAAATTATTATCCCAGGTACATGGAGAAATCCTTTGGATGGATAGGCCAATATAGTTGGATGTGGAATTGATCACCAAGATTATAGGATTACCTACAGTCGACACACAACCAGAGGAGTACTTGGACAACAAGGTGTGCGAGAAGGAAATCAACGAGCTGGTAAAAGAACAATTTGGCATCAGCAGGGGAAACAAGGGCATTATGCTCAAAGAAATTAATGACAATGCAACAAGGTTCTCCAACAAGATTATGGATTGAAATATGCTGCGAAAATGCAGGAAAGAAGAAACTCTAGCAGGAGTCATCACAGTGCATGAAAGGAGTGATCATTTGGGCACCATACCTTTTGAACCAATTTTTGGTTGATTGTAGAGATGTACAGGATAATGGAACTAAGTTCCATTACTCTTGGTTCATCATTCTTATAGCCTTGGGCAAGTGGCAGGAGCCAAATTTTTCATCCTTCCTCGATAGGAAAGGAAACTGCTATGCGGCTAGATATGAGTCCCTTTGGTAGGATAAGGACAATAAAAATCAACATGAAAAAACACAATATTTGCGATGTCGTTTGAAGAAATACAACAACACGCAACCAATGTGTGGCACATTCTTATGGAGGTAGTCCAAGAAATTGAAGGGATAATCAAGTTCAAGGAATCCAAGCATCACATGTGGATCTAGGCCACAAGGGATCCAAAGAAGACATGGATGGAGATGCAATATTGCATCACAAAGGAAGAATTTGACTGGATAATCAGAGACTGGATAACATAGTGGAAGATTCTAGTAGAAAAACCAACAACAAAACCAACCATAACACAATCCACCAAGCCCAAGGAAAAGGTTGAAGCAGGTTCCTCAACAAAAACAAACAACCCAACCGATAACACTAGAAAGGATGCAGCGCAAAATCAACCATCAGGAAGCAGTGCAATGCCCAAAAGACCAAGGAGGACAACAAAAATGACTGGGAAAGCTAGCCAATAGGATGTTGGAAAGGGGGACAGATCACAAGTTGGTGAAGAAAGGGTACATGGTACAATGAGTGGGGCACAATCCCCATAGATGAAAAGGAAGACAACACAGGTAGAAGAGATGCACAAAAAGAGGAAGTATACCATGAAAGAACCAGTCATCACCCTCATAGAGGATGATGTTGAATTCGTCTCAGACAAGGTCCAATATAGAGGGGAATAGATGGTGCATGTTGCAGAGGCACAAAGAGAAGAGATCATGACCAAACTCTTGGAAGTCCATGAAACTCTACAACAATTATAGAGTCAAACAATACCACATACCACAACTCAACGACATGAAAAGACATAATGACCCCCTGTGCAGAAAGAAGGAGAGGAGACAGTTTGTTTGGTAGTACAGGGCATGGATACATTCACAATCACTTTCCAAATGATCAAAATGGATCAAGAGACCTCAGAGAAAGAGAATGGATAGGGGAGTCACTGAAATGTTACAAATCACCTCCGACCCACTAAACTCAGAGAAAGAGAAGGAGAAAGAATGCGTTGATAATCTAGAGCAAGTGCTAACAACATTATACAACCACATCCCAGGCAACATGAAGGCACTAGAGAGGAGTGCATAAAAAAATATAAAAATTATTTCACAAACGATCGAGGGATATAGGAAGGAAATTGAGGAGCTAAAATAAATTTTAATCCTACGACTCCTCCTGAGGTTTTAGAACAAAGAGAAAAATAATTTTCACTCCAGATAGCGTAGATGGAAAAAGAAGTGAGGGAATCACATAGTTGTTCAATAAAACTATGTAGATTTGGACCGTTTTAGAGGAGGATGAAAAGGTCCAATAGTTGGACCAACAAGAGGAGAAAATCAATGCTTCCATACAAGAGTTAAATCAACGACATAAAACAATGAATATTACAGAGCGCTTGAAGGGAACCCAAGAAATCAAGACTCTACAGACATAGTTAAAGACAACGTAGACGAATAAGAAAGAAATACAAGCCCAATTGTAACCCCTCCAAGAACAGGAAACACAAATGATTGCGCAGCTAGAGGAAGAGAAGATGAGCATGGCACATGAACATTTAGAGGGTGCAACAATAATACAGGAAGAGATAACAACACAAATAATCGAGGCGCTCACAGACAAAGCTGCGTAGATGAGGGAAAAAGGAAAGGAAATAGTAGAGAAGTTCCACGGTTTGCAAAAGTCTATATCGTGAGTGTGCACTACTTGAGTGGCTCGGGATGAGCCACATGTCAGTGTTGGGGGCCTGTTGGGCACAGACCTATTTTGAGAAGGAAGTCAATTTTGGGTGGAGGCCTATTTTGAGAAGGAAGTCTATTTTAGGTGCATGCCTATTTTTGGAGAAATATATGTTTCGGGAAAGACCTATTTTTGGAAATGAAGACCGAATTTTGGAGTGTGCGCAACAGGTGGCAAGAAAGCAACATGTAGAAAAAGAAGGAAAAACAACATGCAGGAGGAAAAACAAAGTGGAACATAGGTAGACAAGCCTAACCATGATAGGGTTAGGGTTTTTGATAATATTGTAACGACTATAAGCCATAAAGTAGTATAAATAAGGACCTATGAGGTCTAGAGAGGGAGGAGATATAGATTAGTTGAAGAGACGTCAAGAGGGATGTCAGGTGAGGATAGAGAGAATTGATTATCATGAGTTTGTGGGTTGTTGATGATTGTAATAAGTCTTGTAGAAGGGTTGAGTAAGGTAGTATTTGAGGGTTAGGTCACAATATGAGGAGCCTTGTGTGATATAGTCATCCTCACAAAGGGTTCTTACCCTCAATATTGATTGTATTATCGAAGATGTAATGCACGCAGTGCAAGATTTTGCAGCAGAAGAAATAAAAGAGAAGATAAGCCAGCTCTTTGTGGACGTAGCCCCAGGAGGGGGTGAACCATGGTAAACCTTGTGTGTTGTGTGATGGTTAATGGATTCTTTACTTTATTTTGATCATTATCTTAAGAATGAATGTTTAAAGTAGCTTTATCATCATGCATGAATAAGTTTAAACACAAATAAATCATAGAAGTATTTGAATGATTAACAAGGATAATGCATAAGGAAGAAAGAACCAAATACCCACTCATTCCTATACAACAAACACATGAGTATTGCAGTCCCCCTTAAAATCTATCTCAGGTGACACTGCACTGTGCATTTTGTGCGTAGCGTTTCCTTCTAGATTACCAGGTGGGCCGATAGTTTTTGAGGGTTTTGTTGGAAACCTGTTTGAGAGTAGAACGTGGGTCAACCCAAGAAGAATTTAAAGAAACCAACAATATCATATATTCCATAGTAGTTTATATTCACAACCCTCTATGGTACCTTCAACGCAACATTACCCTTTGATTGTGCCACACCATCCTGAACCAATGGTGAATTTCTAAACTAGGAACATATTTCTGTATGCAGATCTCTCACATCTATGGGACGTGAAAATTCTTCTGTCATCGAATAAAACTCTTTTCACTCATTCTCATACACAAACAAAAATTATCCCTTAATATCATCATACAATGAGATATCCTTCCTCTTGTGACCAAGGTTAGTTCACAAAAACAAAGATCCTCACACACATATATAGCATAGTCATTCCAAGTGCATGGTCTCTCTCATATGTGAACATTCTTCTGTCATTAAATAAAACTCTTTTCAATCCGTATCATACCCAAATAGAAATGCTCCCTCACTATCATCATACACTAAAATATTCCACAATATTGTATCCTTCCTCTTGCGACCAAGGTTAGTTCACACAAAAAAAGATCTGTGCACACATATAGAATCATTAGTGCAAGTGCATGGTCTCTATCATACACACACCCACATGCAGATGATCACAAATCAAGAATGGTATTCTATAGAACCATGCCACCTACAAAAAAATATCATAAAAGGACTATTCTCGACTTGGATAAGCATCACTCACATGTGTATAGTTATCTAGGAAAGGAAATATAATTTCATCAAACATGCAAATAACACAACAATATAACACAAACTCATCCACCCAACCGCACATGATTCAATAGAGAAAAATTTGATTCTTTTATTCATTTGCATACAATACAATGCATTGTCTTTATGGCCGTACATGATCCAAAAATATTCATTGCGTTTCTAGGTCAAAGTCCATGTAAGCGTCAATTACTTCTTTCTCTCATTGTCTCTCGTGACCTGTCCTCTTATGACCTCTGCAAGATCCCCTAGTGAGCTCATTGATGCTATGTTTTATTCCTTCAGAAAATGTTCACTTCAGTTTCCCCATCGGACTCCTCACACCCTTTCATATTCCAGCTTCATATTCATACTTTTCTGGGCGACTCTTCACGTTCATGCGACCTTCCAACTTCCACCAACAACACACTCTTCATTAATGTTTTATTTCTCTTTGTAATAATTTTCATTCTCCTTCCATGTACTTGTCTTCTACTTATTCTGTAGAAATGTGTTTGTCCTGTAGCAACACCCCATTTGTTGTACTACCACAATTTGCATCTACAACATTGTTGTCACTTCATGTAGCCTATCACATTATATCACCTACAAAAACCAATCTTTGTCATAATAGCTCTATCACATACCACAACTGCCTTCGTTCTGTCATCCCCAAGATGACCGCGATGCTCCCAAATCACATCCCCTTTGGTGTGGTGCTTTCTTTAGTGGTTATGTGGGATTGGTATTTGGAGAATATACAATGTGAAATATTTTTGTAGATGTACAAAATCCTTCCATATTCTGGAAAATTGATTATTGTGAACATGATTATACAAGCCTTGTATATTTATTATATATCTTATTGGCTTCCCAATAGAGCTCAATTCCAAAAATTGGTGTAGCATCTATGTTCATAGATGTGGGCCAAGTACGGTGGACCCTATAGCTTCCCTATGGTACCTTGGGATGTTTCCATTATTCCTAAGGATGCGGGAGGTATATGATTAACTGATATTGTGACTCAAGGTAACATATTAGTTTTGAAATGGCTGATCGAGTTTCCGGAGGGACGATATCCTTCAAAATTATTGTTGAGGCATCATCTTCTCACTACACAACATATTGTCTCCTGTAACTAACTTGGTGTTGTGGAAAATATCGTGTATTAAGGAAGGATGGGATTTGGATACAAGATCAATTTTGAGTTCGAAGGTGTAGGACACATGTGTTTCATACATTCTTGTTTTTTAAGGATGGATAATGAGTAAGAATAAATTTTTTGTCTGAGGGATTTCTAGAATGCCAATACTAAATCTTACAAGGACTAGTAATCCATTTCTCATGACTTTTCCCTATCTTCTGTGGACCTCATATTATTGTGGAGATTATGATTCTTACTCCATAAGAGGACCTATTCAAAATGAATATAGACATTCCTTGACATTTTTGATTTGATTAGGAGTGGGTCTTTGGGATCCCTTTCACCCAATATGATTCTTGGAGGTTCTACTCTCTTATTAATTACTGGCATGAGCTCAACTCTATTATTAATTCATGATGGGTGTTTATTGACACAAAGAGATGTAGGATGAAGAGATTGCATAATAGTTCAGGTACAAACTTTGAGTGTTTCAATGGTTATTGATATACACGGGCCTTCCTACCAAGCCATGGTTGGTCAAAAGGAGACTTTCGAATGGGATTGTTCTTTTTCCAAGTCTTATTAGGAGTTCATTCAGTCTGAGCATGCAACCATTTTTTACAAGAGCTTGCATTGGAGAGAGGTATTATTGGGTGATTCCAAATATTTGGTCCTCTCATCACTCAATTGTGTGTAGCTCTACTTGAAGATTTCATCCCTATTTGTTCTTTTGAAGATTTGGTGCAAATATCTTCTTGAAAACGACATTAGCTCTTTGTCTATACTTTGTCAATTATGGAAGGAAGATGTTCATACACAATTGTTACATGCCCGTTTACTATTGTATATCTTCTCTATTAAAAATAATTTTATGTTAATGTAAGAAGTATGTCTAAAAAGGAAAAAAATAGTGTGGATGGAAAAGTATTGGATTCATTTTGTATTCAAATTTAAACAAACTGTCAAAATGAGGTAGTGTATATAACATTAGTGTTAGAAATTTATGGGTTAAATGCTAATCATCGTACATTTTTCCAATCAAATATGATACTTCTAGTTAAACCATTAAAATCATCATTTTTAATGGAAGAAGTTTCTAAAGTTACAACTTGCCCCACACTTTCACTTTACATCCAATTTAAAGATAGCTAAAATTTAAATTCTAATAAAAAATAAAAAAAATAAACAAACCTTCTAATCATTAATTGAAGATATACATAAATATACAAGTAAGTCCTAAGAGACCACACCTTTAAATAGAATGAATATTATAAAATGATAGATTAAACTTAGATTACTGGATTAAACAAACTTTCCATTTAAACAATATTTACAAATCCTTTCCTTGGAATTTCAAATTTAATGGTACCAACCAAAAAAGATGACCGTTGTGCTTCCACAAGATGGAAACGTTTTTAACCATTACATGATATAAATTGAAAAAAGCTAAAAGGCAATAAAAATGATGACAGTTCGAATGTCCAGGAATCAGATGGAGTTTTAAAAACCCTAGGTAAAAGGCGTCAGAAAAGATGACAGTGGGGAAAGGTTCTTAACCGTTAGATTATATAAATTGAAGAATTACCGTTGCAAAAGCTAAAAGGCAATAAAAATAAAAAATTACCGTTGCAAAAGCTAAAAGGCAATAAAAATGGTTGGAATGTCGAGGAATCAGACGGAGTTTTAAAAACCCTGAATGTCGAGGAATCAGACGGATTTCTAAAAACCCTAGGTAAAAGGCGACCTGAATGGCTTTGTGTTTCATCTTCAATTGGTTTTTCTGCTCTCTTTCATGAGTCTGCTCCTCTCACATTAGTGCACTTTGTGAATCACTCCATGTTTCTCAGTAGGTAAATATTGACGATTTTTGTTTGTATAGTGCAGAGCAGATCTGAATATTTCCATCGTCTAGTTTATAGTAATCGGTTTTTTTTTCCGTAAATATTGACGATTTTTGTTTGTATAGTGCACAACAGATCTGAATATCTAGTTTATAGTAATCAGTTTTATTTTTTGTTTGGCTTTCACCTCCACCACTAGATAGTGCTTGGCCCTATATGGACATAACCCAAAGGAAGGAATTCCGTTCAATATTTTCACAATATTTGCCAGGTTTGTACTACTTCCCTTTCCTTGTTTCAATGATTTATACCATTTATTGCTCGCTTTAAATTAATATTTAAAAACGAAGAAAGGTATTTTAGAGATAGTTTATCTTTTATATTTTACCAGTTTTTCATATTTTTGTTGGATTTTTTTTAAATAATTATATTTAAATATGAAACAGTAATTCTTAACCAACACTGACTGAGGAGTTTAAGAACATAATGAATTTTCCATGTGAGAAGATATTTAGGAATTACTCAAAATTACGTATAACAAAGAACTCCATGTCCGGCCTTGCCTTGTGAATTCATTTTCTGTGCAGTTGAGAGGTCATTCCTGCTCCACGCTACTTATTTTTGGTCGAATTATTTAGTTCTTGGCCGAGGCTATACGATGCTTTGAAATTGATACATTGAATTTGCTTCTGCCTGGCCACACTATTTTCCCTTTATTAAATATATGATATATACATTTCACCTGTCGTTTATTATATTGCTGCCATAGCTCTTATCTTCTCAACCTGATACTTTTGGCAGAGCCCAATATTGCTGTCAATGGCCATGCCGATGTGGATGCCATCACATCTCTTTGTCTTCTTCGAAGTATCAAGATAGAGGTACGAAACTCTTTCTTACACTTTTGGTTTTAGAATTTTTCGAGTTTATGATATTACAATTTTTTTTAATCTCTGCTTGAGAATGATTATTTCGCTATTGCGGATTCAGGTTTTTACAGTCACTATTTTTTTGTTGGCAACTTGTTTAAGGACTAGCTTGAGGTATTTTCAGATGGAAACTTGTTTTGCAATTATCATAAAAATATTAACTTTTTATAAAATGCAAAGTTAGATTTAGATGGAAACTTGTTTTGCAATTATCATAAAAATATTAACCTTTTATAAAATGCAAAGTTAGATTTAGCATTATTCAAATTAGATCAAGATGATATTATTTTATAATTTTTTTTATAAAACAATAATTATATTAAAAGTTATTTTCAGTTTTTATTTTATTTTGTTTTATGTCATGTATAATTTTTTGATTGTGTTATGTGTTTTATTTTGTTCTTTCTACATATCATTTGCATTAGATTGAGGCTTCTACTAGTTTCATATCATGTATGACGATCTAATGCATCTGCTATAATCTGTGATCATAACAGAAAGAGAAGATGTATAGAGTGCTCCAATAAGAGTGCCCATATGCGAAGACATCTGCTGTAATTTCTGATTATAATAGAGAGAGGATGTATAGAGTGCCCATATAAGAAGACCCTTGTAACCCATTAGTAATTTAAATAAATATATAACATTCTTAATATTATTAATATCTTTCTTTTCTTTTTTTATTTTTTAATATTTTTTTTTATAAATATTCAATTTAAATGTTTAACATAAAATTATTACATCAATTTAATAAATAAGTACAGTTTTATTAAATAAGAAGATTTTTATATGATAAAAAGAATTTAAGATACATATTTATTAGATATATCTTAAACCATTTTTTAAAAATGGATATACTAGATAAAAAAATTTAAAAATCAATATACTGGATACATCAATTTAATAAATAAGTACAGTTTCATTAAATAGAAAGATTTTTATATGATAAAAAGAATTTTAAGATACATATTTATTAGGTATATCTTAAACCATTTTTAAAAAATGGATATACTGGATACTAATAATTTAAAACAAAAAAATCCTAGAACATAAATAGGATGATAGCATATAGTGTTACTAGTCTTTAGTTAAACTTATTAGCTTTTAATAGTTTCTTCTGCATCAAAACCTGGAAATGCAAACTCAAAAGTTAAGATTTTTTTTATGGAAATGATATGAATAGTTTCATAAAAACTTGCACATAGTGAAATTGCAAATTAAAATTTTAACAATAACTTTAAGAAAAAAAATTATTTCATTAAATTTCTATATTAAGATTTTTATGATTAAACTTTTATATTCACATTTTAAAGATTTTTTAAATTATTAGATTGTCAAAAATTACATTTTCACAAAAATTCCCACCTAAACAAATCCTTATAATACTGAATATCCCAACCAACTTCACTTTTTATCTACTTAAGAAATATTACAATCAGCTTCATTTCTTATTTATTTAAAAATATTACAATCTATATCTAACAAGTATTATATCTAACAAGTATTAGAACTGGTTCTTGATAAATATAAATGTGAATAGAGATATAACTCATATATGCCATATGGCAACTAGGATTTTAACCAATATTATCACTTTTTTCAAAAATCTGAATAGAGATGCCAAGTAGGTCACGATTACCGCCTTTGAATTATAAGCAGGTGAATATGGTAGGACTGTTAGTTGTCCACGAACTTATAGTCAAAGTAAATTCCTGAATAATATCGTACAGTTCATTACCTAAACAATTTAGTTTTAGGCCATGGTCACGTGAAACTTGATTTTTTACTGGGAATTTTTTCAATCAATTAATTTAAATTTTAAAGATTGTTATAGTTTAAATTAAAAATACCAAACATTCGATCACATAAGTTGGGGTTTTTTTAAACAAATTTAAATGTTACACTAATTTGTTCCTCAAAAGGGTTCCATTCATTTATTTCCGGAGGCTTATGAACCTCACCGAGCTGTTTTCCGTCACCGGTCTCGGGGTTTGATGATCGAAGTTAATTCGGGGTTTGTTTTCGGTAAACGAACCTGTTACATGGTTGAAATTATTTTACAGACAAAATTTAATATATAATGAATTAAGTGGATTTATATGATGATGATGATTAAGTCTACTAAGATTGAATTGGTTTATAGGATCTTAAGAGAGTAAGTGATTACTTGTGATTTTTTAGAATTTTATTTATGTACTCGAAAAACATTAAGAAAAGCTTTCCAAGATCACCATACTTTTGTTGAGTTAAGAGGTTAGGAAGGTTGGTAGTGTGATAAATATTTTGAAAATGAGATCTAATATAGGTATAGGCTGGACAATCTAAGAGAAAGTGTTTTTCATCTTCAACCTTCTTAGTGTCATAAAGGTGACACACTCTTTCATCCCATGGCATTTTAGGAATTCACCAACCCCCAGTGTCACTATGGAGCTAGTGAGAATTTGTTCTTATCTTAGCAATGCTTATTTTTTCTTTACACTTGGAAAAACAGATAGATAATTTTAATATTCTAGATTAGGGTTGATTACATCTTTATAATAATTTAATTTTATTTTTTCCTCTAACTCTTTATCACACCACATTTTTTCCTTAAATTTTGATTGGACTTTTTTTTAATAGTATCTTTATGCAAAATGGTTTCTTCCATGATTTTCCAATAGTTTAGCCAAGATGGTCGTTATGACTTGATTTTGAAGCAATTTTAAGTAGCCTCTTGTCTTCCATCTTGTTTAACCTGTTCTTATACATTAGGTATCTAGTTATAGCCATGCTCTCAATGGGGGAGAGACTTGTTTCTAAGAGGAAGATGGGATAGGGCATATTTCTTTAATTTTAACATTATAGGTTATAAATTCTCCTAGATTCACTAGAGATTCATGAGAGATACTACAGTCCCATACTTCACATCCATAAAGAATAGCAGGTGTAACAAGAGTCTCAAAGAGGAGTTTCTTCTTATCCAAACTCCAAAGATCAGTTGATTTACAATTGTTTTCAAGCCCATAATAAGCTTTCCATCCCCTAATAATCCTTTTCTCAATACTATAATTCCAATTGAGCATTACGTTGACTTATATATTTGAAAATCCATCACTTTTTAAAATTATGATAGAGAAAGTAAAAAATATAAGATGTTTTATCGATAATAATTTAGATAAATTTTGAAACATAACACAAAATATAAAACACGTTATTTTTAAGTATATGGGAAAAGTTTTTATTAAATATAAGTGGTTAATATAAGATACAAATTTTAAAATATACTCATCAATGTATAATGAATTAGGTGGACTTATATATTTGAAAATCCATCACTTTACTTTTTTTAAGTTATGACAGAGAAAGTAAAAAACTCAAGATGTTTTACAGATAATAGTTTAGGTAAATTTTGAAACATAGCAATAAAAATATAAAACACATTACTTTTAAATATATTGGAAAAGTTGTTATTCAATATAAGTGGTTAATATAAGATACAAATTTTAAAAATTAAAATGTAGATTAGTAATTATTATAATTTATTTATATTTATATTTAATTACATAACCAAATTTTAGATATAATTAAATTCTAAAATTGTATAATTAAATCCATCACTTTTTAAAGTTATGATAGAAAAAGTAAAAAATACAAAATGTTTTACCTAGAATAATTTAGGTAAATTTTGAAATAATAATATAAAACATATTACTTTTAAACATAGCATTAAAAATATAAAACACATTACTTTTAAATATATGGCAATCAAATACCAAATACCAAGATAACATAGAAAAACCTCAGAATAAGTACTCAACGCCTTGAAAAAGAGAGAATTTTAGATAATAAGCCTCTTCGAGGGGGAAACCTCCTTATACACCAAACATATTTCTCAATACAAGATGATTCCAAATGAAAAGGTCTCCTTGGTATATATAGGAGACAAGGAGGTGCAATTACAACTAATGGACCCAAGCTGACATAAATAAAATAACATTACTAATGTAATGTGCCCAATTAAGGGGTAATGTGCCACTATTTAGGGCTTAACATGCCCCTCCCATAGAGACAAGTGTTTTTCGCAATGATTGAGTAATTATAGATGCTTCTGTATAAAATAATCATCTTCCCAAGTGGAATCTTCAACAGGTAGTTTCCTCCACTTAATGAGATACTCTAAAATGGATCTATTCCTCAACTGGAAAATTGTTGTGTCAGTAATAGCTTTAGGATCCAATAATATTTTTACTTCCTCGTCAAGTTCTAGAAATATAGTTTGAACTAGGATCTTGTCACCTATAACCTTCTTTAAGGATGAAACATGGAAAATTGGTTGTACTCGTGAAGATGCAAACAACTCCAATTTGTATGCCATAGTACCAATATTTTGCAACACCTTATAAGGGCCATAGTACCAATATTTTGCAACACCTTATAAGGGCCATAGTAATTTGGTGATAATTTATTATCCTTCTTGGCTTGCTTGAGGACATTTTTTTGTATCGTTGTAGTCTTAAAAACACCCAATCCCCTACTTCAAAAATTCTTTCACTATGATGTTGATCTGCTTATTGTTTCATGTGATTATGTGCCATGGTCAGGTTGTCCTTTAAGATCTAGATAACTTATTGTTGATGCTTGATGTGATCTTCCAGTGCTTGAACCTTAGATTTTTATTTTAGATAAGAAGTTATGGAAGAAGGGTGGTATCCATAGAGTGCCATAAATGGTGTCATTTTTGTTGCATTATGAAAGGAAGTCTTATACCACCATTCTGCCAAGGGTAACCATTTGAACCATTGTGTTTGTTTATTAGAGACAAAGAAACAAAGATAGCCTTCTATGCATTTGTTTATTATCTCAGTTTTTCCATCATATTGAGGATGATAGGATGAGATGTGAGCCAATTGATCCCAAACAAGAAAATAATTATATCAAAAAATGTCCAGTGAAGATGGGATCTCTGTCACTTACAATAATCTTTGGGCTTCCATGTGTCTTTTGAACTGTCTCCATGAATGCAGTGGAAAATTTACTGGCTTTGAAGGGATGAGAGAGTGCACAAAAGTGTGCATACTTGTTCAGTCTATCAAAAATCACCATTATGACACTCTTTCCTTCAGACTTCGGTAACCCTATGATGAAATCCATGGAAACCTCCTCCCAATGCTGACTTGGGATGGCTAATGGTTGTAAAAGACCCAGGGTCTTAATTTTTTCCACCTTATTTAGTTGGAAAACCAAACATTCTGCTAAAAACCTTTGAACATCATTTTTAAGGCCATCCCCAAAAATTCCTTCTTGACCCTATGGTAGGCTTTCAAAAATCCTGAGAGCCCTCCTACCGAAGAGATGTGCAATTCCAATAGTACTTATTGTTTGATTTGGGATTTCTTACATAAATATAAGCAATCTTTTTACGAATCATTTTTCCATGTAAATGTATCTGACACACTAGAATCCTCTTGAAACCTTTGAATGAGAATCCACACGTTTTCTTCATTCTTCTATTCATCCCTCGCTTCTATTATCCAAATAGGTTGGATGATCGAGATAACACAGAGAAAGGCTTCAACATCTTCATCCTTTTTTGAGAGTGCATGTGCCACAACATTTTGCTTCCCTTTTTTATAGATGATTTCAAAATCATAACCCAATATCTTGGTCGCCCATTTTTATTGTTCTTCTCAAGATAGTCTTTGTTCAAGGAAGTATTTAAGACTATCATGATTTGTTTTGACCTTGAAGTGCCTACCTATTAGGTAAGGGCACCATTTCTTCAATGCATGTAGTATTGCCATCATTTCCTTTTCATAAATGGGTTTTTGTAAGTCCTTTCCCTTGAGTGGCCAAATTTCAAAAGATAGGGCTCTTCCTTCTTGCATTAGGACAACACCAATGCCATTTTCCGAGGCATCATGTTCCACAATAAAGGTTTTTTTGAAGTATGGTGTGGTCAAAACATGAGCTTTTCACATCGCCTTTTTAAGTTGTTCAAAAGCTTGAGTTACATTTGGAGTCCATGAAAATTAATCCTTCTTAGTTAATGTCGTTAAAGGTGTTTCTATTCTTCCATAGTTTTGAACAAACTTGCGGTAGTAACCTGTCAAACCCAAAACAACTCTAAGATTCTTCAATGTTTTGGGAATCGACCAGTCTATCATAACCTTAATCTTGTTAGGGTCTACCTTGACACCTTCATGCGATATAATATGACCCCAATACTCTACCTCGTTTTCCCCAAAGAAACATTTTGATGGTTTGACATATAGGTTTTTCTCCTTTAGCAGTTGTAACACCTTATAAACATGCCACAGATGATCCTCCCATGACTTGCTATAGATAAGTATATCACCAAAAAATACTAACACAAATTTTCAAAGGAAGGGCTTGAAAATGGAATTCATCAACTCTTGGAATGTGGAATGTGCATTTGTATGGTCAAAACGCATGACCAAAAATTCATAATGGTCTTCATGAGTTCAGAATGATATTTTTGGGATATCTACTTCTTTCATTCTAATCTGATGATACCCTGAATGAATATCCAACTTTGTGAAATAGATTTCTCCATGTAGTTCATCTAACAATTCATCAATGATGGGAATGGAAAAATTATCTTTAATAGTGATCTTGTTGATCTCTCTATAATATGGACACATACACCATGAGCCATCTTTCTTGAGTCCCATTACCACTGGTGTAGAGTAAGAAATTTGGCTAGGTCTAATAATGCCAGCCTCTAACATTTCTTCAACCATACACTCAATTTCACTCTTCTCGGCATAAGGGTGTCTGTAAGGCCTCATGTTAGGATGAACACTCCCAGGAATTAGGTGAATAACATGATCATGATTTCGAGTGGGTGGAAGAACTTTGGGAATATCTTCAAATACTTTGGAATGTTTATCAATGATCCCTTGGAGATGTAGGGGAATATATGGCTTAGATGTTTGAATATCTAGTGATAATAGTTGTGCAACTACACCCTGATGCCAATTTTTCAATAATTTTGTCATGCCATTAGAGCTTATCACCTTATTGGGTTTCCCAATGATATGCCTTAACTCAATTTATTTTCCTTCCAATGAAAATTTCATGAAAAGTTCTTGATAATTAAAAGCCACTATTCCTAATGATTGTGACCATTGGATTCCTAGTATGACATCAAAACCACCGATGGGTATAACGATCATTGGAATATTCCTTACATATTCCCCCATAGTAATATTAATCTAATTGAATTTTCCTGAGTAATTGATTGTTCCTCCATCTGCAATCATTACTTGAAACTATGGTGTTGGATATACAAAGAAATTGAGATCTTTGGATAATTTATAGTGAATGAATTATGAGTACTAATAGAATCAATTAGTACTATTACCTTTTTATTTTTGATATATCCTTCGATCTTGAGGTTTTGAGGAGTGTTAATTCCAGCCAATGCATTACATGATATTGTGCGAGTCAACTCTTCAAGAGAAATTGCTTCTACGTTTTCATATTAATATGGTTCTTGTTCTTGTTCTTCTTCCTCTTCACAGTCTATGTAGAATAATTTCTTCTCACCACACTTATGTCCCTTACTATACTTGCTCTCGCAATTAAAGAATAAACCTTTTGCTTTTCTTTCCTCCAATTGTTGAGGAGTCAACCTTGTAGGTTGAGGTGTTTTAAAAGATGGAACATTATTCTCTCGATACATGTTAGGAGTGGTCCTTCTAGTAGCCATAGCCATATTTTTACTTTCAACATTTATTTCCACCTTGAATGCATTCTCCAATTATTTGGGTTCCCAAAGGCGAACCTCATGTTGAATGTTATCCTTTAAAGTTCCTATGAATACATCAATCAGGTGCTCATATGGAATATATATTACCTTTATATTCAATCTTTGGAAGTTCTCAATGTGCTTTGTAAATGAAACCTTTTGCTTGAGATTTATCAATTGGATAAAGAAGTTATTGCTCTTTGTATCCTCATAGTGTGCTATCATTTCTTCCATGAACATTGTCCAAGTGATGAGTGATTTTGTGAGAATAAAGCCATCGATACCACACAAATTTATTGGGTTATAAATATAAAGAAGCAATTTGTTCCTTTTGTGTATATGTCACATCATGTAGATCAAATAATTGCTCCATTTGAAGTATCCATGTCATTGGATCATTGCCATCAAACTTACTCATATTGATCTTAGGAAAGTGGTTGGTCTTCAACCCAAGGTTGGAGTTTATCCATTCTTCATTCATGTTCCTTTTGTCCTTATCATGAATTTCATGGGATACATTTTCAGTTTCAGGTGTCCTCTCTATTAGAAAAATTTTCAATCCTTCCATGATCTCCCTTTTGAAATATTCCACACTACTACATATGGGTGGATTATTCCATGAAATTTTTCCATGCTTCCACTAGTGTCATCTTTTTTTTAAACATGGCGGATTTTCCTCGATATTTCCATGAAAGTTCGTCTCAATATCCATAGAAATCTTATTTTAACCTAGTGTAGATTTTCGTCGCAATAGCGGCAAACTTTCCTGGCAATAGAGATGAAAATTTTGCCTACTCATTGGTCAGTGTTAACAGCTAGTTGACTATTTGATCTATATATACGTGACTTTAAGATACTTTGCAACACAATTTCTATAGTTGCGACATTGTTCTTAGCTTTTGTTTGAGCTGTTTATTTTTTTCGTCACCCACTAGTTGAACAAATCCAATTATCGATCTAGATAGCTCAGATTTTGCACTTGCAAGGTTAGTATGTTATTTTTTATTTATGTACTCATTTAACTTGTAAATTTTTGTTCAAATGTTCAAATTTCATGTAGCTTGTTTTTTCCTTGATAATATATTATAATATGTGTAGTACCATATTTCATGTCTTTGGTTTTTGGATCTAGTTAGTATATTCTATGGAAAAGGGTATGTGAATTCCATAATATTCTAGGTTTATGGAATCCACATACCCTTTTCCCTTCAATTGTAGCTATAATATCTCTTTCTTTTCATTGATAAAGATATGGAATTTCTCTTGAAACTCAACCCTGATCGGTGAAATGATAGTAATTGATTGTCATTTTCTTCTCTCTTTTATTTTTAAGACCTAACAAAAAAACACCAGCAAAGCTTGATTGAAACTTTGATACCACTTGTTACATCCCTAGTACTCAAAAGGGATCACACTTGCATAAATTGAAAATAATATAACAGTGACAATAATGGTTGGGATGCTTGCACACCTAATGGTTGGCTAGAACTTACTAATTCAATTAAATGAAGGAAGAAATCTCCATAAATAAAATATTTAAGTTGATTGTTATATTGATAAATGATAAGTTATGGTATATATAAGATGGGGAGGAAACTCATGTTTATAACAACAAGGGTAATAGCTGCAATATATTATAACATTTCCCTCTTTCGCATAAATTCTTTGCTATCCTCAATATTTCCCTCTTCCGCATATATATTAAGATAAATATTAATAACATTTCCCTCTTCCGCATAAATTCTTTGCTATCCTCGACATATTGTAATAAATAATGGGTAGGTTGGCATTAGTGACAAGATAGCTTGTTGATATTACATATAATTATTAATGTATGGGAGATCATCCATTATTTAAGCATGAAAAACAAAACCCAAGACTAAATAGTGTGGTTGACGTGATTGGGTCTGTACATTTTTCAAAACAAAGTACGAGAATTTCCATTATTTAAGCATGCAAAACAAAACCTGAGGCTAAACGTTGTGGTTGACGTGATCGGGTGTGCACATCTGGACGGTGGAGAAATTGCACTCATCAACTCATTGGGAGATGAAACAAAGTCTCAAAATCCAAAGGGTATTCTTACATTTACTACACATAGAATGCCGGTAACATCAATCATTATTTGTACTTTTAATTGATACGTGGCTATTTGTGGATTTTTTAAAAAACAAATAATTTATTTTTTTTAGTTTTGTGGTTAATTGTCACCTCCAACCAGGGGAAATTAGTCACTTCAGAGTTTTTGACCAATCAAAAAATAGAATTTTGAATATTTAAAAAAAAATAAAAATATTTATATATAAAATTCTCATTAATAAATAT
This sequence comes from Picea engelmannii, assembly GCA_009831015.1. Taxonomy (NCBI): domain Eukaryota; kingdom Viridiplantae; phylum Streptophyta; class Pinopsida; order Pinales; family Pinaceae; genus Picea; species Picea engelmannii. Next base: position 41,154 of record ML799529.1, on the reverse strand, counting down.
TTATTGAAAAACATTATAATACATTGTTAATTTTTTTGTAAATTTACAAAAGTCAAAATGATTTTGACTTGCAATCGATTGCTATATTCCCTCCTTTAGCAGGGACTAATAAGATACATAAACACTAACCCTAAACTTATGTTAGGTATATATGTCGTTATTATATAAAGAAAACATTTGTACACATATAATCTTATTATAAAGATGTTATCTATGTCGTGATTAGGCACATAACAATCGCTTTTAACTAACCACCTTCAACCATCTTAGCTTATGGTTAGCCACCTTTAAATTTCTTGGCTTATGACTAAGCACCTTTAACAAATGAACTTATGATTATATACCATAGTCTTCCAATATAAATAAAGTAAATTTGTTTCAACTTTCTCAATAAAATCCACATACCCTTTTCTGATATGTGATGTTGTTTCTCTAAATTTTTTATAATCACACACAACTATAGATGTAGTGAGTAACTTTATTTTGTAGTTGATGTAACTTGTTTATACTCTATTAATAAGGATTAGTATCTAAAATATAAAAAAAATAATGGCAAAATCTATGATAACATGATGAAATCTACTAGTCAGACAATGAAAAATGAGAACATGCCAATGTGTCTTAGAAAATAAAATTGTGACCACTGTAAGTAGCATAAAATTGTGACCATTGTATGTA
>ML799529.1:28125-38664 GCA_009831015.1 Picea engelmannii | reverse complement strand
TTTCATTAGTATTAATTTCATTTTGTCCCATTAATTAGTGTTAATTTCAATTTGTTGATGTTTCATGAATGTCGTTAAGGCACGAATGGGCTTCCACGAGGAATGAAAAGTTACCTGATGAAATTCAGTAGATTGCCATACTATGAGCACCCACAAATAGTTCATTTGTTTGATACAATGCATATCAGGAAGAACATAACAAAATTGTTATGGTGAATATTAGATGGAAGGAATGAGAAAGAGAGAATTGGAAAGATTTGTTGTGACATATGGGAAGCTAATCACGCATTGCAAAGTGTTATTATTAATTCTAATGGTGATGGTCATGAACAAAATACTATTCTTCCTTGTTTATTGATGGAGAAACAAAACAATATTGTAAAAGAGGTCATTCGAAAAATTAGGTTTCTGACAGGGTTTTCGTCGAACATACAACATATCTTAACTAAAAAAAGGTGATTTTGGTGGGGTTAAAACACATGACTGGAATACATTCATTAAGGTAATTAGTAGGTTATAATATATTTCCTTATTGGTATGCATTTTTTGGAAACAAATAATAATTATTTATTTTTTGTTACAGTATATTCTACCTTTATCTCTCCCAGACGACTTTGACAACAACATAAAACAAATTATTTATGTACTTGGAAAATACATGAGGTAAGTATTGTTTTATAAGGAAAATGTACTTCTTATGTGATTTGTAGAAGAACTTATTGACATATTATCTTTTATCTACAAATTTATGTATGCCTTGATATCATTCTATTGCATCGACATTTGTAGGTGGCTATAATAAAAAGAAATCCATAAAGAATATATAAGGTATTGTGATGCAACCAACCTCCTCAACCCGCAGGTCGGAAGGTCCATGCCAAAAGGATCTTTCCTCTTTCGCTGGCCTGCAGAGTCCTTGGGCAATGGCTCTTCTATTTCCCTTTCGGGAAATCTGCACCCATAGTGAAACCTCGTGGGATTCCTCCCTCACGCTTCGGGGAATCGGACTTCGCGATATCGCGAATCCTATGGTCAAGCACCTTGTCTCCAAATCTCTGAAACCCGAAAACAGTCAACGCTAACCTTTCGTATTTATCCTTCATACTTCTCCTTATCACGATTTTGGCAGTCGTAGTGTCGAGCGACTCGTTCCCTCAATTCCCGAAACTGGATTTACCGAAACTCCGATGTCAACTCTAGATTTTCGGCTTTCGCGAGTTCGTAAGTTGCGATGACATACAACTCTGCTCCACGAACTCCGAAATCTCGATGTTCTGTTTCCTGAAATCCCGAAATGTCAAAATATGACAGGGTTCCCGGCGTTGGCCCCACAACTAGGATTTTTAGCCACTTCGGGACTTCAACTCGATTTACTTCTACGTCGACAGTGTGCCACCTGTTCACCTCACGATTTTGTGGCACACACAATTCTTTTGTCCCTTCAGGACTTCGCGTTTCGTGATTTCGCGATTCCCGTTGCAAAGATTTCGGGACTTCCACCTACGGAATCCCAAAATAGGAATCCACTTGTAAATCCAATGGACCTTGTGGCTTGGATCTACGGATCTACTCCTCCTGAGCTTAGAACCTTTGGTAATACTCACCGTAACTCCCCTGCTCTTCCGTGAGATCTAACGGCTCACGGGACTTCGCGATTTCTCCTCAGAGAATTCCGACCGTCCGTTCTTCCTCTAAGAACCTCTGCACAAACTAAACAAGGTGTCTCTCTCCATGGAACTTGTACTCCTGTGGTCCCTCATCACTATGCCTTCCTTCAAACTTTCAAGGTGCTTGGCCTCTTGCCTTCCTTCGATTCCTTTGAAGGTCCAAATCCTTCTGAACTTTCTCGCAACTTCGAGTCTTTCAAAAAACTCTTGCTCGCATTCCTTGCGGCAGACCTTCAAACACTTTCAAGTGTTGAACTCCTTTGACTCTGTGCACACCTGCAGCAGAAGTCTCTCAATACTTTTCTTAGGTCCACAACTCTGAAACTTCACTCAGCCTGTGCACTCCTTGCACGGCTCCTGCGCCCAACTGCACTTCTGAGTGAATGAGAACAAAAGCTATCTCTCCTGAGCTTTCAGAGACAAACCTCTGAATACTTTGTCGATGCACTCCTTGTGGACAATTCAACTGCACTCCTTGAAGGAACTCTTGTTGAGACAGAGAAATAATTGAAACTCATTTCCCTTACTCTCTCGCTCTCAGATTTCAAACATTCAACACGAAATCATTCATACATAGCATAAAGGCAAATGTACAGTAGAGAGAGTAAAATAGCCATGAGTATAAAATTCAATATACATACATAGAGAACAAACACGACTCCATGAATTTGAATCAAATCTTTCTCTATTAATTCAAATCTTTATACATGGGTGTCTTCACACAGTTCTTTGCTCTTTCTCTTCTATGCTCTTCATGCTAATGTTACAATACACAATGAGGGTGTCTATATCCCATTTCCCTCTCTCATTCTAAACTGTCTAATCTAGAATTGAATTCTATCTACTTACATTAACTACCATAAATTCCTTCTACCTACTAAGGATGAGAGCAGATCGCGCAAGGTCCAATTACATTTTACAAGGGTTCTCCTTCTTAATGGCTTCATTAATATTTTAAGACATTTTCAAAATTTGTGTTGGGCACTTTTCTAGTTGTCCATTGTCTCTGCGCTGGCTTGCATGAGATGCTCCTGCATCATACTCCCTGGCTTGAAAATTTTCATGGGCTCCTGTCCATGAGCTCACGTACGGTCCATCCATGCCTCTAGATCTCTGCTTCGTTCTCCCAGCTAGCATCTTCAACTGGATGGCACTTCCACTTGACCAAATATTCAAAGTATTGCTTCCACCTGGTCTTCTTGCTCACTCTTTTGTCCAGTATGCACTCCATGTGTGTATTTTCTACAACTGGCATCTTCTTTGTCCACTGGACCTCTGGTTGTTCATTTCCTCTCCCTGCTTTCTTAGCTTTATATGGGTACAAATATAAGATGTTGAATATTGGAGAAATTATGATCCCATCGGGTAATTCAATCTCGTAAGCATTCGCCCCAAATTTCTTTAAGACCTTACATGGTCCGATTTTCTTTATCTTCAGTTTATTATATGTTCCTCTCGGGAACCTTTCCTTTCTCAAATGTGCCAGAACCAAATCACCAACCTCAAACTGAAGTTGTCTCATGTGTTGATATGCTCTGCGCTTATATTCCTGGCTCAAACTCTGCAGTCACTCCTTCACCTGGCTGTGAAGTTCTTTCATCGCCTCTGCGAAATATTCTGCACTAGCGCTCCTAGTCGCAATTTGTTCTTAATCTCTCAATTCAGAAATTCCTCTCAGCTGCATGCCATAGACAATCTGAAATGGACTCTGCCCTGTGCTTCTGTTAACTAAGTCGTTATAAGAAAATTACGCCTGTGGTAATATGTTGTCCCACTAGCTGTGGTGTTCTGTCACCAGGCTTCTCAGCAAGTCTCCCAGACTTTTGTTCACCACTTCTGTCTATCCATCCATCTGAGGATGATAAGCCGAACTAAACGACAAGTTATTTCCTAGATTCTTCCATAAGGTCCTACAAAAGTGTCCTATGAACTTAGTGTCTCGATCCGAAACTATGCTCCTTGGTAAGCCGTGAAGTTGAATGACTTATTTGAAAAACAGATTCGCAATGTGAGTTGCGTCACTGGTTTTCTGACATGGAATGAAGTGTGCCATCTTGGAAAATCTATCCACCACCACAAAGATTGAGTCAAAACCTCTTTGTGTTCTTGGCAACCCCAATATGAAATCCATGCTGATTGCATCCCATGGCCTCTCAGGTATGGGCAATGGTTGATAAAACCCTGCATTATGTTTCCTTCCCTTCGAATGTTGGCAAATTCTGCATCTGTCCACGAATATTTTGATGTTTGCTCACATTCCCAGCCAAAAATATGACTCATTCAATTTTGCAAACGTCTTTTCATGACCAAAGTGTCCTGCCAATCCTCCACTATGTTTCTCCTTCAGCAAATTCTCCCTCATGGAGCATTTCAGAATACAAAGATGATTACCTTTAAACAATAATCCTTCCTAGATCATGTATTTTGTCCATTGGCTTCTATCCCTGAGAATTAGATTCGTAGCTGCTTCATACGCCTCCTTAAAATCTGGATCATCCCTATACATGTCCCTGAGGTCATCAAAACCTAATGTTTTAACTTTGAACTCCTGCAATAGCAAACATTTCCTGCTCAAAGCATCAACAACTTTGTTAGCAGTACCAGAAATGTGTTTAATCACAAAAGTGAAATTTTTCATATATTCAACCCATTTAACATGTCTCTGATTCAACTTTTCCTGTTGAGTCACAAATTGCAATGCATGATTGTCACTATACAAGACAAACTCTTTCGGGATCAAGTAATGTCTCCATTTCTTCAATGCTTGGATGATAGCATAGAACTCCTTATCATAAGTGGAGTATTTCACTTTCGCTTCATTCAGCTTCTCACTGAAGTATGATATCGACCTGTCCTATTGACTCAAGACTGCCCCTATTGCAAATCCACTTTCATCGCATTTCACTTGAAATATCTTTTGGAAATCCGACAACACCAGAATTGGTTGTTCCGTAATCTTCCTCTTCAACAGATTAAAACTCTTCTCAGCCTCTTTTGTCTAGTGAAAAGACTTGTGTCTTTTCTTCACTGTATCCATCATCGGTGCACTAATTCCACTGAAATTCCTGATGAATTTTTCATAGAAACTAGCCAATCTGTGAAAACTTCTCACCTCAAAGGTATTCTTCGATGATGGCCAATTCTTGATTACCTCCACCTTATCTGGATCCATCCTCAACTTATCTGTAAAAATAACAAATCCCAAGTAAATGAGCTCTGTCTTCATGAATGAGGATTTCTTCATGTTTATCAATACCTTCTCCTGCTATAACCTCTTCATCACTGTAGCCAAATGTTTCATATGCTCAACCACTATTTTACTGAAAACCAGTATGTCATCCAGACATACGATAACAAATTTTCCGATGAACTCCCTTAGGACTTCATTCATCAACCTCATGAAGGTACTCGGCGCATTTTTTAAGAAAAATGGCATAACAAGCCATTCATACAATGCTTCATTGGTTTTGAATGTTGTCTTCCACTCATCGCCTTCTCTCATATGGATTTGATGATAACCGCTTTTCAAATCAATATTTGAAAATAATTTTTCTCCAGTCAAGCAATCCATCAGATCATCCATCCTTAGCAATGGAAATCTGTACCTGATGGTTATCTTGTTAATCACCCTCGAGTCAGTACACATCCTCCATCCTCTGTCTTTCTTTAGAATGAGTACTATCAGAATAGCACATGGACTCAAGCTTTCCCTAACCAATTATTTGTCCAATAAATCCTGGACTTGTATTTTAACCTCTTCATTCTCTTGCGGCGTCAATCTGTACGTGGCTTTGTTTGGCAAACTAGTTCCTAGTATGAGATCAATATGATGGCTCACACTTTTGATCAATGGCAATGAACGAGGTAGTTTGTCCACTACTATGTCAGCAAACTCTTCCAACAGTTCCTGAATCTCTTCTGGTAAATCATCCACTCTTGTGTTGGTCAAAACAATCTTCAGTTTCCTGACCACAATGAACTGTGGATCCTCCTTCTTCTTAACCTCTGTAAGAAGTTCCTTCCCACTCATGAGAAGTACAGTGTTGCTTACTTCCAGTTTCACCTCCTTATCCTTGATTGGAAGCAACATGTGAGTCCTCCAATTATTTTCTAGGGTGTATGTGTTCATTCTCCCATCATGAATTACATTCCTATCATATTGCCACGGTCTACCTAGCAATAGACGACAAACATATATGGGAATAAAATCACATAGTATCTTATCATTATATCCTCCTATCTTAAATTCAACTAAACACTGTTTAGTGACAGTTACCTGATGTCCTTTTTGTAGCCATGAAACTCTGTATGGGCTTGGATGATCAATTGTCTCCAGCTCCAGATTTTCTACCATCTCTGTGGAAACGAGATTATCTGTGCTACCACTGCCCACAATGAACTTTCATACCCTGTCCTTGGTTTTGCAAGTAGTCTGGAAAAGTCTGGTTTTTTGGACTGAACTCTCCACTTCCTTCTCTGGTGTCAAAAGATATTTTCGCATCATCAACGATCTTTCACCTTCAACATCTTCCGCCTCAATATCTTGCCTTTGTGCTTCGGCGATGTGAGTCTCTCCTCCTTCCTCCTTTTTATCTGGACACTCGTAAGACTTGTGCCCATTCTTTCCACATGTGAAGCATGTTATTACTCCACCTCTTCCTCTTCCTCTACCTCTGGTATGAGGAAACGTATTATTATTAGCATAATCTCCTCTCTGCTCGGTATGTTGCCCTCTATGTTCAACATATTTCCCTTGTTGTGAGCTTCCACCTCTCTCAGTTTGAGTCTGAGTTTTCTTCCAGTCCTCCTTGGGATTCTGATATTTATCCTGGGTAACTAATTTGCCTTTGGATTGACTTCTTCCTTAGCCTCTTTGACCCTGCTTTTGGCTCGGCTTCTCTTCCTCTTTTAGAGCCATCTGATAAGAATCTTCTACCATTCTTATGGTTACCATGCTCATCTCATCTTGAATGTCATACATTAGGCCATTCATGTATCTAGCAACTTTTTCATCATCGCTCTCCCGATGACCTCCCCTGGTGTTTAGCCTGTAGAATTCTTCAGTGTATTATTTCACTGTCATCAGCTTCTATCTCAGGTTCTGCATCCTTCAAAATAGAGTAATATGGTAATCCCTGGGGACGAATTTTGTCCCAACTCTTGATCTTTTTCTTGCCTTTGCAACATCTGTCAGCTTGTAGTTCATCCCACCACAATGCTACGTGCCCCTTCAATCTTGTGACAACATACTTGACCTTCTTGTCCTCTTCGACATCTTCGTAGTCAAAGTATGTGTCTAGATCTCTAATCCAGTCTAGAAGCTCCTCTGCATCTAGATTTCCCTCATAAACTGGAATGTCCATTTTCTCTCTTGCACCCATTCTTGCAATAGCCCTAATCAAACGTTTGTTTGTTGAATCTTCAGCAGCAACTTCTTCTTCTTTTTCAGCCTCAATTTCACTTTCAGAATCACTAAGATCCCCAGCACTGACTGTACGTCTCTGTGTTGTCTCCATGTCCTCAAGTCTGGTGTGTACATCACACATTTCTTTTTCCATGGCGGGATCAGTCATCTGCCTACCTCTTCTTCTTGGCATTTCCCTCTCCTCTGGTGGATCACGTGTTTGTCTGTCCCTTCTTCTCGGTGGCATGGTGAATTCTCCTTTTCTCTATTACAAAAAGCAAAGAACTTTTCTATGCTCTGATACCAAACCTGACGTAGCCACCCTCCTCAACCCACAGGTTGGAAGTTCCACGCCAACAAGGTATTTCCTCTTTCGTTGGCTCGAAGAGTCCTTGGGAAATGGCTCTTCTATTTCCCTTTCAAAAAATTTGCACCCACACTGAAAACTCGTGGGATTCCTCCCTCACGCTTTGGGGAATCTAACTTCGCAATATCGCGAATCCTGTGGTCAAGCGCCTTGTCTCCAAATCTCCGAAACCCGAAAATAGTCAATGCTGACCTATCCTCTTTCTCCTTCGGACTTCTCCTTATCATGATTTCGGTGGTCGCGGTGTCAAGCAACTCGTTCCCTCGATTCTCGAAACCCTATTTACCAAAAATCCAATGTTAACTCTGGATTTTCGGATTTCACGAGTTCGCGAGTTGCGATGACATACAAATTTTCTCCACGAACTCCGAAATCCCAATGTTTTGTTTCCTGAAATACCGAAATGTCAAAATCTGACGCGGTTCCCGGTGCTGGCCCCACAACTAGGCTTTTTCGCCACTTCAGGACTTCAACTCGATTTACTTCTACGTCGACACTGTGCCACCTATCCACCTCGTGAATCTGTGGCCCACACAATTTTGTTGTCCCTTCGAGACTTCGCGTTTCATGATTTCGCGATTCCTGTAGCAAATATTTCGGGACTTCCACCTACGGAATCCCGAAATAGGAATCCACTTGCAAATCCAACGACCCTTGTGGCTTGGATCTATGGCTCTACTCCTCCTGAGCTTAGAACCTTTTGGAATAATCGCCGTAACTCCCCTACTCTTCCGTGAGATCTAATGATTCACGGGACTTCGCAATTTCTCCTCAGAGAATTTCGACCGTCCGTTCTTCCTCTAAGAACCTCTGCACAAACTAAACAAGGTGTCTCTCTCCACATAACTCGTCCTCCTATGGTCCCTCGTCACTACGCATTCCTTCAAACTTTCAAGGTGCTTGGCCTCTTGTCTTCCTTCAATTCCTTCGAAGGTCCAAATCTTTCTGAACTTTCTTGCAACTTTGAGTCTTTCAGAAAAATCCTGCTCGCACTCCTTGCGGCAGACCTTCAAACACTTTCAAGTGCTGAACTCCTTTGAATCTGTGCACACCTGCAACAACAGTCTCTCAATACTTCGCTTAGTTCCACAAATCTGAAACTCCACTCAGCCTGTGCACTCCTTGCACGGCTCCTGTGCCCAACTGCGCTTCTAAGTGAATGAGAAAAAAAGCTATCTCTCCTGAGATTTTAGAGACAAACCTCTGAACACTTTATTGACGCACTCCTTGCGGATAATTCAACTGCACTCCTTGTAGAAACTCCTGCTCAGACAAAGAAACAATTGAAACTCATTTCCCTTACTCTTTCTCTCTCATATTTCAAACATTCAACAAGAAATCATTCATACATAGCATAAAGGTAAATGTACAGTAGAGAGAGTAAAATAACCATGAGCATAACATTCAATATACATACACAAAGAACAAACATGATGCCATGAATTTGAATCAAATCTTTCTCTATTAATTCAAATCTCTATACATGGGTGTCTTCACACAGTTCTCTTCTCTTTCTCTTCTATGTTCTTCATGCTAATGTTACAGTACACAATGAGGGTGTCTATATCCTGTTTCCCTCTCTCATTCTAAACTGTCTAATCTAGAATTGAATTCTATCTACTTACATTAACTACCATAAATGCCTTCTACCTACTAAGGACAAGAGTGGATCACTCAAGGTCCGATTACATTTTACAAGGGCACTCCTTCTTACTTGAGATGATCCTGCATCATATTGGAAGAGATAAATTCTCTGACTAATGTGTCAAATGCAACAGTATCTACCTCCAACATTTTTCAATGCACAAGAACACTACCTCATACACCAAGTTGAGGAGATTGAATTATGTGGACTAGTACACACAAGGTTGATGTGGATGGTGGAGAGGCAATTGAAGTCACTGAAGGATTTTGTTAGACAAAGAGCACGTTCATAGGGTTATATGGTTGAGGGATATATGGTATATCAATGCATGATGTATATTATTCAATATCTACCTAAATTAGCAGAAAATATGAATGTGCCTCACATTTGGCATCTCGACTCCATCAACAAATTTGAAGGGGAGGTCCTATTGGGGAAAGGTAAAATGAGGACTCTGAAAGGTAATTATTATATGCTGACTTAGATTTAATATATTACACATTTATTAAATTATTCCTTTATTAACAATAACTAATTAATGATATTAAATTGTTATGCTATCATATAGTTGTTCGAGAGTGGGATTCTTTACATTTATACATTGCAAACAACCTTGATTGGATGGAGCATTGGATAGAATATACTGAAGAATACTTCAGTAGGTTATCATGGGAAGGGGTGAGTAAGATGATTAAAACATCGCATCATCATCGAGATCAATTTCCTGATCTTACATCAAGGGAAGTTGATTTAGCCTTTGGTTTAAAAGATAAACAAGCAAGTTAAATTTTTTACCCACATTTTCCTAGTTTTTTCCCAATTTTTCAATGTATTTGGTTTGTTTAATTATTGAAATATATATTTAGTAAGTCCTATATGAGGATTATTAATTGGAAATTTATTTTTTACTTGTTGTCAATGTTGCAGTTGAAACATCACAAGGCTGTGTGGTGTAATGGTTGTAAATTTTGTATCAAAATGTTGGATGATAAGATGAAAACCTCATATTGTGGGATAATTGCAGTGTTTAAGGTCACCAACATTTCCTCTAGAAGTGACAAAAATATGAAAGAAACTGAGAATAGGTACTATGGCCATTTGGAGGATATAATTGAGTGTGATTTTAATTTCTTTAAAATAGTTTTGTTTGAGGTTAAATGGTATAGGCTACAGATGCTTGAACGTGATCCTAAAAGAACTATTATTGAGCATGATAATGGATTTACCATGGTTAATACAAGGGCATTTGAACTGGGTACAAAGCCTTATGTTCTTCCAAGTCAATGTGAGCAAGTATTTTACTCAAAGGTACCTGGTAAAGCAGGTTGGTCATACGTTGTTAGATATGATCCAAGAGGAAGACCAGTAAAGTACAATCATGTAGCTGAGGATGAATATAATAACAAGGAAGAAGATCATGATTATGCAGATCAGGAGCAGGTGGCTCATGTAGTCG
>ML799528.1:123417-173607 GCA_009831015.1 Picea engelmannii | reverse complement strand
TTTGAGAGTTTGAGAGAGAGCATGAGGATGAGGTTTGTTGCATGTATTGAGGAAATCTTGGGCACTTCTATCCATGGAGGCAGCCAACAAGCTTAGATCCTCAGTTATTTAGTGGAGAGGTTCTTGCTTGGAGGAGGGCGCACTTGGTGAGGAGGGCACATCATCAGCAAGGAGGACTTTCAAAGCTCAGATTGCAGTGAGGTCTGTTTCAGTGGGAAGCTACAGCTCAGTATCAAAGCATTGTGGGTGGGTTTCTCCATCAGAGTTTCCAGTTGGCAGAGAGCTCCAGTTCAGTGGTCTTGAGAGCATTTTTGGAGGGCGCACTTGCTTCAGTTGGGCTTGTATTGCAGCTTGGATCAAGCTGCTATTGTATCAGGTTCTTCTGTTTATTGTACTTGTTGTATTCCACCTTCTATTCTCCCTATATATACACTCGTATTCCAAACTGGTTTTCCCCGGGGGGGGTTTATCCAGGGCCATGTTGACCAAAAATACATGTGTTCATTTTCATGTATGTTAGAGTTTAGAACTACAGTATTTTCAGCAATAAAGATATCTAGGTGTGTTACATATATTTTGGTATGCATGTGTTAACCTCTTGGTGACAAAAACTACATGCTAGAGCACCTAAATGGCCTATGTAATCGTAACAAATCAGCGAAGAAGTTACTGAACAGTTTGTTGTCCTAAAATAGCAGCAAACCATTGTTAGACAATTGAAACTTAGATACAACTTGAGGTCAAAGACAGACCTAGTTGGCAGCTTGATAGGACTTGGAAAATCTTCATGACCAACAACGGGTAGCTCCATTAGGATTTTATATCCTAGGGGACTGATCATCCCTGGGCAGATCCCGAAGGTCCAGTAAGGACGGTCTGTCAGAGTACTCGTGCATGTATATGCTAGTTGTGGTCAGTAGTGGTAGCTCAGTTAGGATTTTGTATACTAGGGAATCTTATGATTCCTAGGCAGATCCCGAAGGTCCGGTAAGGACGGTCTGTCAAAGTACCATTGATGTTGTTGCTGAAGCACCTGTCTCATTTTGTTGCCACACGTTGATGATGATGTTCCAACTTCGTGTTGTTGATGATGATGTCCCAGCTTCGTGCTATTGATAATGTTGTTCCATCTCCATGCTGTTGATATTATTGTTCCAACCTCGTGTTATTGATGTTGATGTTCTAGCTTCGTGTTGTTGATGATGATGTTCCAGCTTCGTGATGTTGATGATGTTGTTCCAGCTCCACGCTGTTGATATTAGTGTTCTAGCCTCATGCTATTGATGTTGATGTTCCAGCTTCATGATGATGATGATGTTACTCCAGCTCCATGTTGTAAACAATGATGATATTGATGATGAGAAAAACTTTCGATGATTAATAGATGTGTCAGTTAGTGTTCCAGATATTGATGATGATGTTGCCCTCTCCTTCTCTTGATGATGTTGTATTGAGTCATGTCAGTAGAATACCCTTCTCGTTAAGGGGGAGTTTTGAAATATTGTAACTTCGAAGAATATTCTAATTATATTTGAGTTATTATTGTATAGATCAAATCCCCTTTTGTGGATTGATCAAGTTGTGTCTTGTATAAGATCAAATCCTCTTTTGTCGATTGGTCAAACTATATTTGTATTGTGGTATTTGTAAAGTTGGCCCCTAGTATTTGTAAAGTGGTTTTAGCCACTTCTAGGAGAAGTCGGCTCCACCAAGTAAAGAAACACAACCCTAGCGCCACCTCACATCTTGTATTTGTATGTGAGGATGGTGTCTCATTTGAACACACTCACTCACTCATCTAGTGCACATAATCTTAAGGCAATTGCAGTTGCAGGAAGAAGTCCAACGAACGAGAAGAGAGGCGCATGCTTGGTCTTGGTCTGTCTTTGGTGTTTTGGTCTTAGTCTTGGCATTGTATTGGAAATCTATTGTTGAGGACGTTTTGTTGGGTTTTCTCCCCCATAAGGGTTTCCCAGGATGAAATGTTGTGTACCTTGTGATCGTGTTTCTTTCAGTGATCCTCTTTAAACTATTATTTCGTAAATGCATTAAATGGTCATGAAATTTGGAAATAACCTAGTAACAGCAGTAAAATCTTAACAACCATGACTATGCAATTCAACTCATGAAGTTACCCGCCAAACCATACCATCTTTCACTACACATGCTCCTTGATGGGTGTCTTGGGAACTACTTCTCTTCTTGGGTGTTGACACATGTACTAGGGGTTAATGATGCCCCCCATCATACCTAAACTTGGCAAATTGTATGAATTCTATGAGTTATTATGAAGTTAGAAGATGATACTTAATGTTCTCTACCTAATGGCATTTACATTTGACATGACTCACTTATGTTGCGTTGGATTTGTGTACATGCCTCGGGATTGATGGCTACTATGGGTCCCTTGAGCCTTGCCTTGGACATTAAACCTTGCTTTGGCCATTTGCATGCTTGTTGAAGGTTGTCCCACCTTTGGAGGAGGTCATTGCACCCTTTTAGTGGAACGTTGCACACTTTGGAGGGAACTTTTCACTTTCGACACTTTTTCATACCCTCTCACACAACTTTTAAGTGATCCGTCCACTTTTGGGAGCCCACACGTGCCACCCATGGGAGATTTAAATGCTTGTGAGGAGGAGGACTTGGCATTTAAGGAGGTTTTACTTCATTTGGGGAGCATCTTTGGGGTCTTTTGACTCTTTCACTCATGTATCGTAGATATTTTGTGTATTATTGACCATATCTCTCGGGTTTGTAAAGAGATAATGGTATTTTATATTTTCTTAGGCTAAAAGCTAGGAGAATACTGTTATTATATAAAGAGGGTTGCTAGATCTCTTCATATAAATAAGAAAAACACCTCTCATTTGTAACTCATTGCTAGAACTTGTGGAGAACACTACTTGTCTACTATTATTATTATCTTTTGCTATGGATGGAGAACTAAAGCCCTCTCTTTGAGGAAGATGTCTTGTGGATGCTTTACAATTTCATGGATATTCTTGGATCTAGGGTTATGTGGATGAATCGATTTATTGAGTAAGTGATCTCTCTTAATCTTTGTGGATTTTGTTTATGAATTGTTGTAAATGTGGATGTGTTTCTCTAGTATTGGTGGTGCACCCTCTTTCTCTTTCTTGATAAGTCCCTTCTTCAAACCTTTGGAAGATTACTAGTGGAGTATTTTCCCTTTGAATTATCTTGAAGCTTGTAAGGCACTAAGAGGATTTGTTAAGGTTTGTAGTGGACAACCCCAACTATCACCCTAGTTTCACTTACACTCCCTCAAGAGGAGCCTTAGTTGACCCCATATGACCAAAAAAAAGTACGCACTAGTCTTTTCCTATCTAGTCAATCTTAAACTCAAAATTTCAAATTTTTACTTTTGTTTTAGGGTAAACCCAAGGTTTTATAGCTTGTACTTAATTTCCAACCATCAAAAGCCATAGACGTCTTGTTAATTTCCAGCCATAGCTTATGTCACACTGGTTTCAACATCATTGTTAATTTCTTGCACATGGGCCTTGGCCATTGGCATATTTGAAGGGCGTTCTATTGTCCCATTCTTCATAGACACATTGATATAAGTTAGATTCATATCTAATGTACGTCCCAACATTGCAGCAAACTTCCTGGACAAAAGCATCCCCCACACATCAGGGACGTCCACCACCACAATATCCATATGAATCACTCTCTCGGGATATTTACCAAGGCGTACTTCAACATTCTCAACTACCCCATGAGTGGGTATGGCCCTGGATTCGAAACTGCACACATTCTTGTAAGGCCATGTAGCCTTTAGGCCTAGTTTCTCCATAACTTTCAAAGACATCATGTTAGCACATGCTCTTGAGTCAAGCATACAGTGGTTAAGACATTTGTTATTCACTAGTAATGCCATGAAGAAGGGTGGGTGTCCATCATATTGAACCCTAAAATGTTCTTCTTGTAACATAATAGGAGGGTCCATTGGTTCATCTAATACGTTAAAAAAAATTCGAACCTTTCTTTCATAGATGGGACTTTGATAACTTCCCTCAACGGAATGGTCACATGCATTTTGGCCAATGCACCTTCCAAGTCAAAATTTAAGTCGATCTTGTCAACTTTAGGAGAATTCTTAGGAAGAAGTATGTTCATAGGTAGAGGTTTTGGTTGTGAAGTTGTAGGTCCAGTAGAGAGAAGTTGGTTCATTCGTTTTTGTCTAGTATACACTTGGAATTCTTGTTTTTTCAACTTTTCTCTCGACTCTTGATCAAGATTATTTATCACCTCCATTCTAGCCTTCATGGCTACTTCCTTTATGCCTTCTTAATGTTCTTCAAGTGTGATATTAAGGCAACATTGTGGGCCCTCAATGATATGATCAATAATATTCACTTGGTTATGTTCCCCATTGTTCAGGGGGCATTCATGCTCCCAATGTGACTCTCTACATTGCAAGCACCAAGGATTCTCCTCTACTGTGTTTGTGGGGGCTAAAGTATTAGGGACTTCTTGATCACTCTTCGGTCTGAAAACTTGAGTGCCTCTTTGGAATTTCCCTTCATAAGGAGGCCTAGGAGTTTGTTGTTGGGCTCTTTCTAAGTTGACAATCCAATTCATCATTAATTCTTGGGTTTTTACCATGCCATCTACAGTCAATTGCAGCTTTGTCAAGCTAGCGCCAATATCTGAAGCAGACTCAGCATTGTGGACTATTTTGGGTTTAGCATCAATTTTGATTCTTGGGGCCGAGAAAGGTTCCACTTTGGATGATGATAGGTTATCTTCAATTTTTGTAGCCATCTCTTGGGCTTCTTGGATTGTCCTGAGAGCTTTGTCTCTGAGGAGAAAACCCATTTGTCCTGTAAAGGCTTTGGTGTAAAGAAAAAGAAGGAAATTGTTTGAAGGGTGATGGCTTGCTGGGATCTGTTGTATTAACCTTTCAAATTTATCATGAAATTCCCTAATAGTTTTGTTCTGAGCCTTTGTGATATTATTGAGCCTTATTAGCAGAATGTTAGGGTCTTCCTTGACACTCCATCGTTTGAGGAATACTTCCTCTAATTTATCCATGAATGTAATACTAGCGTCAGGGAGACCATTATACCATCGTCCAGCGCCATCATAGAGGCTAGCAGAGAATCTTCAGCATCATCACTAATGGGATGAAGCTGAAAGAAGGCCCAGAAATTGCTCATATGATCCTCAGCACTGACTACATCATTACCAATGAACTTAGGCAACCATTTCTCATACCTAGGGGGCATTTGCCTAGGGTATCCTGGAATGTTTGTCATGTCTAACGGTTTAAAAAGCTTGAATGACCATTGTTTCTGGTTATTAGCTTGATTCGGATTAAGGGTCTGGGTCTGAGCGTTAGACATTGTATTGAAGGGAAGATTGCCTCCAAATAATGATTTTACTCTAGGAGAATCTCGGGGAGGCTTTCTTCTGTAAGACTTGGAAGGATTGGTATATCTCCCTGAACTCAGTGGAGTCGCCAGATAATTTTCTTGAAATTATCAAAGGGATGAGGGGATCACCCTCAGTGGAGTCGTCGGGTAAACTTTGTAAGATAAAGGCTTTGGGGGAAAGACTTACCAAAAAAGTGTCGTTGAGGAATATTGACTCAGTATTCCACGGCAGCGGCGCCAAAAATGTTATCGCACAATCTGTACTTGCCGAAAGCCCAAGGCAAGTGGGTGCAAGATTGGCGTAACAGGGGATGACCTATCACTGTCACCTCAATAGGAAACCCCTTTTTGTTTAGGAGTATATCAAAGTTACCCCAGGGAAGACGTCCCCGATGACCTAAAGGTTTGATAAGACTAAGGCAATGGTGCAAGAAAATCCCCCTCTCACTGGTCACTCAATTCAAAAGGTTTATATGGCCTTTAAAGGGATGAAGCAATAGTAAAACGAAGTGTAACCGCCCAGAACAACACAACAAGAAAATATGGCAGCTTGCAAGTACAAAAATATGATGTTAGTGCCTCTGAAGACCATGAACCTTCAAAAAATGGGCTAGCTGATATAAAGTTGCAGCAATGAGTATTTTGTAACAGCCACGAGAATTATGCCTTGAAATTGCTTGAAAAAGACAAGAAGAAGTAGCTTTGACTAGGCAAAAAGATAATAAATTGTCACAAGCAAATTTGGCAATGTCTAGCTAGCATTAAATGTCACTTTTGCAGAGAATTTGTTGTTGTTATATGGCTGTAGCAATCTTTTGTAACAGCAGCAAGTTAGCTAAGGAATTAGTCTAGTTTAGGGTTAGTAAAAGTTAGTAAAGGCTTCAAGGAGAAAGGTTTAAGTGTTTGTTTGATCAATCATTCACTATAGTGAGTAGACTAGTGCCTTTTAGGGTTTATGGAGTCAACAATAGCATCGGCAAAACTTGGAGCAAAGTAGTAATGATAGTACTTTATCAAAGAATAAGAAATGGATGGAGGAGGTGTTGGCAACCCAAGGCCTAGCATCCAAATCCTAGAAAGAAATTTGCTAGAGAGTAAGGAATCTTAGGCCCTAGCAAATCTTCCTTCCTTAGACTACAAAGATAATGTATTTGGAGCAACAATGACTAGATAATGGTTTCTAAAGTGCTAGTATTTAGGGCTCTAAAAATTTATCTAAGTCAAAATCACCTTAGTAAAGTCTAGCAAATGAAGAACAAATAAGTAGCAATTTAAGTTCTTTACTCCTAGGGTCTGTCAAGCAAGCAATTTCATAATCTTTAACATGAATAAGCAAATATACCATAACCATTCAAATGAAATGAAGAATTATAGATTTACTTACTTCACCAAGAATAATCAAGCAATAAAACCCTAGATTGCCAAGTAACTTCACCAAAAATGATCCAAGTTGCAAATTTTAGCCTCCAAGACAAGTGTGCCTCCTTATTTCAGCCAATAACTCCCAAAAAGGGCGCAAATTTCAGACCACACTTAGTGTGTGATGAGTGATGATGAATAACAAGAGTACTTTCTCTCTATTTATACAATATCAATGACCTTTAATTAATTTTAGGTCATAAAAAGGTTGACCTGGCCAAATTACATCAAAAATCCATTTTTTACATAAATAAAAGTAATTGATCCTTGAAATCATCTCCAAGGGTGACATCGTGCCCTTCTAGGGTGACATTGAGCTCCTAGGGTGGAACGTTGGGCCCCATATGCAGAACGTTTGGCCTCCAAAGGCCCTAGATGATGCCACATGTGCCAACAAGCACACAACTGCCCTCATAAATGCAAACCCTAGCTTTGGATGATGTCTAGGGCCATAATGATGACGTCATGAGCTCTCAAGGGTCAACGTCCAGGTGGAAGAGCAAGATCCCCCTGGGTCTAGATCTGCCAGAGTGTCTCCAAGGGCAACGTCCTTCTTTCTTCCCAGTGCAAGTCTATGATGTCTTCTTGCCCCTGCCTGGGGTTACAGCATCCATTTGTGGGCTTTTAGCCCCATGGAGGTCCAAGCTAATCATTCCCCCACGTGTACCTGTCCACCGAGCAAAGTATTGCAGCAACAACAAGTACGCCCTCCAAGGGTTCATAAGTCACAGGGATCATAACATGTAAATCACATCCAATAATCAAATTACCCAAACATGTGCATCAAACCCACCTTTACCTAGACAAATGCTCAAAGACGTTGTGCAATTCAACAAGTTAGATTTGGAGAAGGTCTCAGGGCGTCCTATTGGGGTAATCCTCCTTAAGTTTGGGATGTTTCCTAGGTGACAACCAATCTAGGTCATGTAAATGTATGAGGTGGTGTGGGGGTTAAGTGTTTGGGCATGAGGTGTAGTGATAACAGGGAAATGTAAGTCTTACTTGTGGGTGCCTTTGTAGAGGGCGAGTTGCACTTTGTCATGGATGTCATTGTTTCCTAGCCCATTCAATGCCTTTTATTCTTAGCTTCATTGCTTTTGATCTTTTTTCTTTTATGCTTCAAGGGAAGAGTTGAGGGACATTGTCATGGCTTGGTGACCACAGGTGACAGCGTTATCCACAAGCATTTCACGAACATGAGAAGGTTGGCTCGCGATGAGACCCCCTTTCTCTTGGCTATGCCACCAAGAGCCACTACTTTGGTTTGGTGACCAGATAGATGGTAGTGTCATATCGCTACATGCCCATGGTCATAATAGGTCGGCTCATGATGATACCTCCCATCCACCAAGTAATACCTTGAGTGTTTATTTATCTTGCGGGTTCCCTTTTCTTACTGAGAAGCCTTTTACTGCTTTCTCGGGAATTCATGGGCGAAGCATCTCAAAGGTTTCATTTTGGCTTTTAACTCTTGCCAGCTACTTTTACCCTCTGGGCCTTTAGCCCCTTCTTCCCACAAGGCAAGGTACAACCCTTCCTAGTGTGGAAAATCCCAATTGCCTGAACAAAGGTAGGGGGGAAATGAGAGGAATAAAGATGGAAAGTGATAAGTATGGAGGCAATGGACGATGACCTTTCATGGACCCACCCAGTGGCAACCTATCCTAAAGGGAGATCAACTCACTAGGGCATCATGTCACCCTTCCAAGTATGAACAAGTTAAAGAGCATAATTTCCGAGCAAACGTTTATGAAATGAAGGAGAATTCAATGCAACATACTCAAGTGCTTCAATAATCAGAGTGACACATACCATGATATCTGGACTCATTACCTCATGGAGCAAGACTTACTGCTACTTCGGGACCAGGTTGGTGGGATGGATGTTGTTGTTGCAGATAAATGGGTTGCATCGAAGAAAAGAGGGGCCCTCCGAGGCCATGCTCAAGTCATACAGCTCTCGCCACTCCATGTCTGGGACCTATGGGCCTTGAAACATGATCTCCTTAGTTATCCCTAGGACAGGGGATAACAAGGACAACAAGGTATGGAGTATTGTAGAGAAGGCAGCCACAATACCCACAGATCTGAAAGATAAGGATATTCATGATGCCTTGGAGATCAAGGCCCAGAGACTCCTGCTGGATGGGGTAAAGGATCATCTCATCCACCACATTGGTGAGAAGAACATAGCTTATGAGATATGGACTATGCTCAAGAGCATGAGAGAAGCAAAGCATGAGAGAAGAATCATGGCTCTCAAGGAAAGGCTTCAACATACGAGGATGTCCAAGGGTGAGGGTGTAGCAGCCTACCTCACCAAGGTTAAGCAGATGATAGATGAGCTCATAGCAATAGGAGTCAAGCTCTCTGCAACTGAGATAGTCAGGTCAAACTTGAAGGGTTTCCCAAAGGAATGGGACCCTTTCATTGCAGGGATAGTGGCTAGAGAAAACCTACCAAGTTGGGACAGGTTGTGGGATGATTGCTGCCAAGAAGAGATATGCAAAGGAAAGGATGTGGACGAAGACGAGGATGAGGAGAATCTCACCCTCACCTCCAAGAAAAGGACGAAAGGAAAGAAGGCCTCAGTTCCAAGAGGAGGAGCTACAGCAAGCCAAAGAAGGATCTCTCTCATATAAATTGTTATGTATGTGGCGAGCTTGGCCACTATGCCAGCCAGTGTCCTCAAGCCAAGAGGGGCAAGGGGACAAAGGGAAAGAAGCAGTAGATGGTTGCTTCAGTAGAGGAGGAGAACCAAGACGAAGATGAGGAGGAGCAACAGTTGGCTGCTACAGGTCGCCAGTTCTCCAGGATGTTCAGAGAGGAGTACACTCTCTTTCTCAATTCAGAGGATAGATCTAGAGAAGGGTGGTACCTAGATAGTGGTGCCACCTATCACATGACCGGGGAAAGAGATGCATTCCAAGAGTTCTCAGCTCGAGACATGGGCTATAAGATGTGGTGTGCACTCCAACATAGTGGCAGTTCGAGGAGAAGGGATAGTGTCACTCTAGATAAAGTCAGGCAGGACTCTAAAGGTTCCAAGGGTATTTTATGTACCAAGTATGAGAGTTAGTGTACTCTCAATCTCATCTTTGGGGTATCAAAGCTACGGTGTCAGCTTTCTTGGTTGTGGTGTGCATATTCGCTCTGTGAGAGGTCAGGTTCCAGGACCACCTGTGATGATAGGCATCGGTAAGGATCGCTTGTACAGACTGTGGGGGCAACCCATCTACAGCTCTAGGAGGAGCAGAGAATCAGTTGGATCGTTCCTGAGAGAGCAGGAGGCTCTCCTTAGCAGACCTATATGGTGGGAGTGGTCCCAGCTAGATGAGTGGGATACTCAGATGACTTCAGTGCAACAGGTAGAAGTAGCTACAATACAGGGGAATCCGAGTATACAGATACAAAGGGAGCATGTCTCTCAGATTCAGAGGGAGAAACCGACATAGATGTAGATCATGGAGGAGGCAGCTCCAGTGCTAGTACCTCCCTCGCTAAGAGGGAGTGTTAGAAAGTGTAGCTCAGGCAGGTACCTTCACATTGGGAGTGTCTAGCAATGTGACAGGGGCCATCATATGTCTAGACTATTTAGTACTGGTGGGAGATGACTTAAGTCAATGTGAGATTAAGTCACAGCCGTTGATCTTGACTTAAGTTATCTCAACGATTGATTAAGTCCCCACCGTCGGATCTAGATCTTGAGGAGAAGATCTAAGGGCCAAGATTAAATGAGAGAAAGGCTAGGGTTTATAAAAGACCAAGAGAACCTCATTTCTCAACATCTATAGAGAAGACAACCACCTGAGATATAGTGGGAGTTTCAAGTGAGATCAAGGGCAGGTTATGTCGAACCAGTCAAGGAGGGAGGAGCTAGGGTCCAAGTCAGTAGATCTAGGTGAGATTCAGCTACAAAAAAGGAATACAAACACTCAACCAAGGAGATCGAACCCCTTACTCTCCCACCAGGCAAGTTGCATCACCACAAATAAATCGTACAGACTGTACGAACGAATCAAGGAGGTCAAGTAAGAGCCGAAGTGGTGTATCTCAGTCTGGTTGTGGAATACTGTGAGGAGTACACCCAAAAGGGAGCAGATCTGAGGAGAAACCAAGCAGGAGAAGGGGCCGTACGGTGTCGTACAGGTGGTACGGCCGCCCAGCAAGCAAGACGAGTAGTCGTACAGGCGGTACGGCCGCCCAGCAAACCAATTTATCTCAAGAGTGCTAAGAAGGTTGAGTAGTGAGGCAGATTGCTTCTGGGAGGTGCTAGAAGAAGCTCTTAGCTGAGGAGTTATCTCAGACTTAACCAATGTAATGTATTCATGAACCATTAGCTGAATAATAAAAGAGGTCTCTAGCATCACCGAGTTTTCCCTAGAGGAGTGGGGTTTCCAGAGTAAACTTTGTGTTATTTCTTGTGTGGTTGTTCTAGTTACCTTTGATGTGTTTACTGTAGCTTAAATATGTATTTCCCAGCAATTTAAGAGTTCAGATCTGAAGGTTACTTTAGATGTTTGCTGTTAAATCTAAGACTTTCTGCTACAAGTTCTTTTTTTTTTCTTCATTTTCTAGTTTGTATTGTTGCATACTTAGGGCTGGACGTCTTGATATTGTTGGCTGTTACATGCTCTTAAATTTTCAGAATTTACAAGTTACTGAAACTCTAGTTTTAGCCCTAAAATTCACTTGTTTATAATCCATTTAAGTGGTTGAAACATACTGTTGTTGTAACTTGTTTACTGCTGTAATTTCTTATCTTCTATGCAAGTTTTATGACAGCCTTTAGTAATTTTCAGATTTGTACTATTTGGGGATGAATTTTCATTAAATAATTGCATAACAAACCTTCTAAAACAGCCCTAAAGTAAACAAACCCTAAATCTACAGTTTACTTTGTGTAACCACCTAATCCATAATTCATATATCATAATTACTTAGTGGTGATTTGAGTTGTAACATAGGTGACCTTAGACTTGACGTGTCTTGCCTTAGGACCCCTAGGTGCTAGTAAGGAAGCCACCCTTGTGTTGGACTTGTCCTTCACTAAAAAAAGGGAAGTAGTTGTCTAGATGATAATGGCAACACTTCCATGTTCCACTCATCTTTGTATCTTGAGAAGGCTTTGCACTAAGGTACAAGATTGTGCGATAACATGTTGTTGATCCAAAGAATGAAGAGCTTGAATACCTTATGGTGGCACCCCATGGCGAAGTTTCTATTGAAGACAATATGCTCCCTCTTGTTCCCAAAGAAGCGTCTTGTGATGCTAGTACATGCTTGCATGAGGAAGACATTTCAGCAATTGCCACATTTCCCATCCTTCATAAGGGTTTGGAAAGTCATTGTGTTATTCCTTTTCAAATTTCTAAATATTATAAAGAATCTTTTCATGGTGTGAAGAGGACACGTCTTGAGGAGAAACCCTCAGAAGATGAAAACTTTTCAAGTGCTCTCATCTCTCATGTGATGAAGAACATGGCAGCCAAAATCATGATGACAATAGCAAATTTTGTATGATTGGGAGACGTGGATGGGATATGGATTGCTAGTTTTTTCATGAATATCCCATCTATGACACAGATAGTGAGAGTTTGATGGCGAAGGGCATGGACCTACACCTTCCATTTCCAATCAACTTGGAGAACAACTTTAGGAGGTATGAAAAGAACATTTCATATTATGTTTCTCTTGATTTGGGACAACGAAAAGACGTTGAGGTAGGTGAAGCACTTTCTATTGTTGTTGGTTAACATCCTTTGCATATCAATAGGGAGAGAGAATGGTTGCTTCAAAAGGAGAAATGTCACCATAAGATAATGGTTCATGAAAACAATTTTTAGCCATTTGCATCTTCATGAGGTATGAAAAGAACATTTCATATTATGTTTCTCTTGAACAATGAAAGGATGTTGAGGTAGGTGAAGCAATTTCTATTGTTGTTGGTCAACATCCTTTTCATATCAATAGGGAGAGAGAATGGTTGCTTCAAGAGGAGAAATGTCACCATAAGCTAATGGTTCATGAAAACAATTTCTAGCCATTTGCATCTTCAACTTGTACCTTCTTTATGCATAAAACATCAGCAGAGTTGTGCATTTTCAGAACTTCCACATACTTTTTTTTCCAAAGAAAAAAGTCCGTAATTTTATTTATAGTAAACAAAATTATATTGTCATATGCCCCCTGGCATTCAAAAAAGTGCTCAACAGCCATTTAGAACAAAATGCTCTTCACATTTGCCTATCATTGTATATATAATAGCAGGTTGTTTCTTTTCCCAAAAAATTGCATAAACAATTACATATATCAGCATACAATTAATTTTCTCAATAAGTTACCTCATTAAAATGGTAAAGCTGTGATCAGTCCTCATTCAAAACAAATACAAGTGTTTCATTATATCCAAGGTGCATGTATTAAGTCTTTGGATTGACCATCCTATAGTATGGAAGTGATCCAGGCCCCTCGTTTCAATCCCAGTCCAGCTTTTGAAAGGCCATCCGCTATGTTGTTCATGTCCCTATATATGTGAGACAAAGAGATATGTGTGAAAGCTGACATCTGCAATTGTATATCATCGTAAAGGGGCAAAAAGGTGAGATTTATGATTTGAGCTTCCAGGGCTTCCACATACTTGGGACAGCACCATGGACCATTTATTATATGTGGCAACATGTTTCAACCGTCCAAGAGTGGGCATCAAGCCCCGGAATCTGATCTAAATTATTTTTTCAGATCAGATCTCATTAGCCATATGACATGGAATATCAATTGATTCCAACAAAAGAAGGCAGCTAATTCCTTGTAGAATTATGTTGGAGCCGCCTTCTAATCCCTTGTTGCTTGAAGCCATGACAGGGAATTTTTATGGCAGCAAGGGAGGAAGGACATTGAAGCTTTCAAATCAACCTTTGGAGAGGCTTTTTGCAGGTTCTAGCTATGATTGATTGTTTGATTCATATATCAGGGATTGCTTTTATAGCAGCCCTACCCAGCAGCAGATGGACCTTGCATGCAGTGAAATAAATCAACCTTGGTATGAGCTTGACATTCGATTCTATGATCAGCAGTCATCCCCATTCTTCATCAACAACTTTCAAGAGGTTCCAGCATATACATGGGGGGAGCTCATGGTTTCCTTGTTTTGGTTTATTACCAAACACAAGGGAAGATTTCTTATGATTTATGTGTTGATTGCATGGTGGCATTGGCTCTTTGATTACACTTAGCATTATATATTCTTGTTCTTAGACTAGGATAGGGAGAATAAGCTCAATGTTTGCAAGCATAGGGTTTCATTTATGCTATGTCCCCTTTGGCATCTTTGCTCGTACCTTATTTGTAGAGCTCCTTGAGAGTAAGTAGATAGATATGAGCACTTTCAAGTTTCTTTGTAATGAATTTGATTTGGAGATGTGCTTTAACCCCTCTCACCTAGGGGTAACTAGAGGAGATCATGTCTCATGGTCCACATTGCAGATAGTGATCCCGGTGAGATGATTGATCAGTATTCTCCACATACAGCAGCCCCTCAGATGCCTCCCCCCTCATCACAACTCAGCTTATTCACTTGATCAACATGGTTCATCCAATGATGGTGGTCCAACACACATGAGGTACACCAGTCATTGTTTCATATAAAGTGTTATATTTAATACATTAGGCATTTCAGTGAGGATCATGGGTTGAAGTCAAATAATGGATCATGATGCTTGGAAGTTATGCTTGTTGCCTTGTTTCCCCTTGGTGGCCATCATATGTGTCCTAGTTCAGTGTTGTCACTCTTGGGGAACATGGGTAATACTGGGAGGCTTTGATAAGGGTAACATACCATTCCCTTCCATACTTAACACATTCCATCTATTTTCCTTTGGTTGTCCTATCTTTTGGAAACGGTTGTTACATGTACACCAAGAAGGTTTGTGCCTTCATCCTCCTATGAGAAGAAGGGCTAGAATGTCGAGGTTGATGCAGTTGGTAAAAAGAATTAAAAAAACATGCTATAAAAGAAAGAAGAAATAATGGGATGACAAATGACAAATCAAAATCCAAAGTCAGCTTGAGCTCTACCCCCTCACTATGAGACGATCGTCACTAGTCCTAATGAAAAGCATGCTATAAAAGAAAGAAGAAATAATGGGATGACAAATGACAAATCAAAAGCCAACGTCAGCTTGAGCTCTACCCTCTCACTATGAGGTGATTGTCGCTAGTCCTAATGCACTAAATGCATATCAAATTAAAAGGACTTAATCCCAGTAAAAAAATAAACACATGAACCTGAAAAGGGGACTTGTAAAGCAAGAAAAGAATATCAAAAGGCAAGAAGAGGTTTGGAAAACACACACTGCCGAGGAAAGGGTAACTCAAGCACCAAGCACTCCCTCTACAAAGGTGCTCATGGAGATGAACCCACAAGTAGCCTTGCATGTCAATGACACCATGACCATGAAGTAAACCCCATACCATCTCATCCACTTATACTTACACTTTGAAGGGTTTCTCAGGAAATACTCCTCTACTTGGGTACTAGCACACTTAATAGGATCTTGTGATGGTCCTCCCATACCTAAACTTGGCCAATTACATAAAGTCTTGAGCTAGTGTGAAGTTTGAAGAAGATACATAATGTGAATTGATTACGTGGCTTTTGTATTACATTGTGGCTTACTTTGTATGATTCTAATAATTCTTGTATCTCGTGATGGTTGGTCTTACTTGATTTTTTCAGCCTTGCTTGATGTGGTCCTGTGCCAGACAATTTGAGGCTTCTACCTTGGATATTGCACATTATATGGAGGTTGTTGCACACTTGATGATGAGCGTTGGGTCATATGATGACTTGAACTACTTCTTGGCACCCTTCGGCACCTCTTGGACCTAGGACATTGCACTTTTGAGCTGAGACATTGCATATACAGCTTGACATGTCGCTCAGGGGGCAGGAAACTCACACACTTGCACGTTGCACCTTTTGAGGATATTAGGGTTTGGATGAACCCCATTACCCTTGATGATGATGATGCACCTCTTTGGAGAAGTTGTGGACCCCTTCCTATGATGACATCATGCTTGGCTTTATCAAAGTGGTGATTATGCATGTTATCTTGTTTCTCTTGGATAAATATTGTTTTGAAACCCTAAGGAAGATTTGTAGTGGACTATCTTCCCTGTTATCATTCATTTAAAGCTTGTTAAAAGGACATAAGGGTTTTTCTAGGGTTTGTAGTGGACTACTCTAGTCTTGCTCTTATAGGTTAAGATTCTAGGGTTTGTAGTAGACTATTCTAGGGTTTTAACCAAGATCCTCTTAGATCCCTTGCTAAAGGCTTTGTGAAGACATAGAATGGCCTCTTAGGGTTTGTAGTGGACTACCCTAGGTTGTTTTTCTAGAAGATTGATACCTAGGGTTTGTAGTGGACTACCCTAGGGTTCAACCTTTAAGTCATTTCCTTGCCTTTTCTCTCCATAGAAGTTGCATGTTAGACTCCATATTCCCAAGGAAGCTATTGGGCACTAGTCTTTTCTCCATTACAAGTGATTTAAACCCTAACCTCCCTCCCTCCTTGACATCTTATGCTAGTTTTAGGTCTAGTAGCATTGCATCTTCATTTCTTTACCATTCCTAGCTTAATGTCTTGCACTCTTTACCTAGAATCATCTCTAACATCATTTATTGCTGCATTATTGCAATTTTCAGCCATTAGGGCTTGGCATCTTACATTGATTTAAAGTAGTTTCATTTCAGCAATCATTAATTATTGGTTTGATAGTCTTTTAGTTTGCATTTAATGCCTCTTTCATTGCATTCTTACTAATTTAGGACTGTTTTATTTCTGTTGTCATAAACTTGTTATTTGCTGAAGTGAATCATCTCTTTATTCAAGTTTTATTACAGCCATTTCTTTTTCTTTGATAGCTAGTGTTTCGGGGCATTTATTTGATTCATTTGTTGAGGTAGATATATTTCATTGTCTTAGAAGCACCCCTCACACACACATTGAATTTACCTTGTTTGACCACCTTGACTTGGCTTGACTTGCTTAAGGATCCTTTGAGGTTGCAAGGGAAGCCTCCCTTGTGTTGGATCTCAAACCTTCACTAAAACAAGGGAAGTAACTGCTTATTAGGCAACAGTGGCAATTACTTCCATATGTTACATTTGTCAAGCATCTTGTGAAGGCTTTGCACAAGTGCTAGATTGGGTGATAACAATGTGTACTAGGGGTGACAGAGATGTGAATGTTTCTCCATTACATCACTTGTTTCCAGCCTTTCTATCTTATTTACAGGTACATTATGCACATCAACAACCCTTAAAGATTCTGGAGTTCTCTTGCACACTACAAGAGTGTGCAGTCCCCATATGGAGCCAATTGTTACCACCTGAAGATACAAACTCACTTTGCATTTTTTAAGGCATTCTTTTCAGCAACACTGTACCAGGAGATGTGAACTTTGGGAGCTTGGTATGAGTCATTGGTTCGAGCATCACCTTGTTTATCATGCATGGGAGAGATAATGATGAAGATCCAGGTAATTGCCTTGTCTTTCACATGTTGAACGATGTTCACATGTTTGGAGGTGTGTTTCATTGTTGTGTTCACAAATTTGGAGGCACTATTGCACATGTGGCAGTGGTTCAATATTTGGGGCACTTGTTTACATATTTTGATGCATGTTTCTCATGCCTTTGGGGTGTCTTGACAATTCTCAAGGTGTGAGTTACATACTTGGAGGCATTTCTCACGACCAAGGTGTCATCTTACATTGTACAATGCATAAGTTACATATTTGGAGGCAAGATTCACACATGATGAATGGTGTCCATCTTATGAGGAAGCATTGGGGATTTTTATGGCATACTTGAAGGTCAAATGCACAAGAATAGGGGGCACCTGACCTTTGAGCCTTGTATGGCATATTTCATGGTGAAGGGTGGTCCCAAGATCTCTTCCATGCCCCTATTAAAAGCACAAATCCAAGAAAGGAGGAGCACTTAGCTTGTGGATATGACATGTGGCATCCAAACCTCTTCTACAAGGTCAAAGCCCATTTTTAGTGGAACGCCCTTCAATAAAGGGGGTTATGATGATGAGTCTTAATCCCTTCTTGGAGAATGCCCTACGTATGGAGCTTCCATTCAGCATGTGGTACTATTTGGTTTGAAAAGTAAGTCTCAAGATCCATCATTTATGGAGGAATCTTCATTGAAGGTTGTTTTGGTAGCATATTTTATGGATTTGAAGGGTAAAAAGAGCATCTTGAGGAATGCCCTCTATAGGGAGGTGATACATGGCACCAAGGACTTTCTTTTATGCATCGTTTCACCCCTAATGAGGAGTGCCCTAATTCAAGGAGACTCCAAGACCCATTTTCCAGATATTTTATTATTATTTCTTGGAGGAAAGGATGGATCTATAACCTTCTAGAGTATTCTTTATAATATTATATTGAAAAGTTGTTGAGAGAAGCTATAAAAAGAGGACTCCTCTCATTTGCTAGGTAGAAGTCCAAGAGAAGGAATACCACCTTAAGGCCAAGTACAATGTTTTCTGTAGGCAAGGGGGGAAGGGCTTAATGAATTGGAGCTTCCATCTTCTTTCTCACGGATCTTGTATGTATGTAAGGTTTCCCTTGATATATTGCTGCCATATCTCTGTGTAAAGGGCTGTCTTCACTTATCATAGATGGTTGTTCTGTGCTTGACGAGGAGTATGAAGTGTGAACTCTCAATCCTCTTCACTCCATTTGATATCATATTTGAATTCCAATCTATTAAAGGGTTGTTCATTCAATATAAGGCTGTCTCTCTTACTCTAATGTCATCTTTGATATCTTATGTGAATGAAAGAAATTTATGGATGTGTTGTTGTGTCTTTATTGAGCATTTCACTTGGCTGTTACATGTATCTCAGATCTGTACTTGACTGATAATACTTGTTGTTTTGTGGCTTGATCACATCTTCTTCATCCATTTTCAAGTTCTATTTATTTCCTAGACTCCATAGCCCAAGGACAAGGCACTAGGTCTTGCTTGGCTTCTCATTTTATACCTTAAAAGACTAAAAAAATATCATTCTGCAGATCTGGTTATTATATCAGCTTTTAAAGAACAGATATGTAGTCTTATTAGGGATTCCCCCTTGTGCCAGAGGAAAGCCAGCCTAAAGTGAAGAGGACGATCACCAAGGTGACAATGGGTGATGTCCTCAAGTTGACCTAGGGTTTGTGCTTGGTGATTAGACTTATCTTTTGAAGTGCAGATTTTAGAGGTAACATGCACATCCATAGATATTAAGAGCAGCAGGAGAGAGTTCAAAATTTGAGGACTCTAGATCCACATCCCAGTGATTATGAGGCCCACTTGTATATTCTTATAAGAGGTTAATTTGTCTACATTCTCCATAGAATAGGGGTTTCATGGTAGAGTTCCTATGAGTCCCATGCGCCTCATGGGCACTTGGGTGGGCCCAAAGAACTTAAAAAATGCATTGAAACATAGGGGCTTTGTGCTAAAACACCTTGAGCCATACCATGCGGCGTTTTCAAATCGTAAAATGCCAAGTTTAATACCAAAACACCTTGAGCCATACCGTGCGGCATTTCCAAATCGTGAAATGTCGTACGGCTCAAGGCATTTCCTACCCATTTTGACATTTCAGCATGTTTTGGGTACAAGTACATGGGTTGGTTGGGCATTTCTTGCAACTTACCCTTCAAAATATTGACCTCAATAGGGCTTGGTACAAGTCCAACTCCACCATCTTCCTTCAATTTAGATATCCAACAGATAAGCTTCGAGCCAAGCAAAAGCTCTTCTCCTTCCCTCACGGGATTTACTTCGAT
Organism: Picea engelmannii; assembly: GCA_009831015.1. Classification (NCBI taxonomy): domain Eukaryota; kingdom Viridiplantae; phylum Streptophyta; class Pinopsida; order Pinales; family Pinaceae; genus Picea; species Picea engelmannii. Next base: position 153,929 of record ML799528.1, on the reverse strand, counting down.
GAGGATCTCACCAAATCATAGGTTGTGGAGCTCAAGCAGTTCAAAGAGCATGTTGTAGCCACACAACGAGTAGGGAAATGAGCAATCATTAGGGATCTTAGGGTATTTATTTGAGCTCCCCCCCAGGTGGACCCGCCATGGTTTCTCCAAATGACAAGCCCATTGAGAGAAGCGGCAGGGATTGAGGATTTTAGTGGGTTGGTGGAATGGCAATGGGGCATTTTGGTCTTCGTCAAGCATGATATTTGATGCTCTTGATTTGTCAGATATCCTTTTTGTTGTAGTGAATCTTCTAGAATATAAATTGTGTTGGAGTTTTTAAACCGTCCGTATGTTACCAAGACTCCTCAAAGTCTTGTCTAGGTGCTTCAGGGTATTCCTAGTTACCATTGGTTTTCCACTTGCGTACTTATATAATTTTAACTAAATCAAACCCTAAAAGCTACTCTAAGATGGGCGCCCTAGTTCTAGGGTTTCTAGCTCTCTTTTATTATTATTTTATTAATTAGGGTTTGGTTTAAAAGGTAGAATAGAGGAGAATTCCATTTTCTAGAGGCATGGCTAGAATATGAGGAATTCCCATCCAAGCACTTATTTGAATATTTTTGGCAAGATTGGAAAGATAAGTCCAAGTTGATATTTTCATCTTTTTCCCATTTTTCATGGGTTGATTTGATGGCTGGAAATTACTCTTACAAATTGTTGTTGTAATCTTTGAAGAAGGGCAATTTTGCTCCAATAAGAAGACATTAAGGAGGTTTCACTCTCCCTATTTCTTGTTGTAATCATTGTTCATTTAATGGAATTGTTGTTGTTATTTCTGCATATTGAGAGGTCGTGGTTGTCCCTTTCTTGTTCATGGTTGCACGTTATTACTTGGTTGTTTTGAAGTGTTGTGAGGCACATCTTGGGAAGGAACCTCCTTTAATTCTTTGCATATTGAAGAAGATCCAGGTGGTTAGTTAGAGCGTATTGTTAGATCCACACCCCCTTGGGCCAATTCAGAGTGGGTTCAGATAGATTTTGAGTGGAAGTAGAGCATCATCTCAACCAATTAGACAAGTTCTGTAAACCGTGCCATCTTCAAAAGGTTGGGACTGAGGAGCACTTCATTTTTCGTTACCTTATTTATTACGAGATCCATAGACAGATCCACTGTTTATTTAGGAAGTCACTAGTCCTTTCTAGTTTCTTCCAGTATGCTGACCAGTGATGCCTAGCTCTATACATGCAAGAGGCCCTCGAACTAAGCCAACCTCCACCCAGTTGATCACTTCCTTCTTTCCAATGCTCCCATCCATGAAGGTAACCAAGACTAATAGTTAATGTGTGGCTCCCAATTCTAGATCAGTGTGAGCTTGAGGGGTTATTCCTACTTCCCAAAGACCCCAGTGACATTGTCATTCCAAACCCCATACCAGCAGTTAGACAAGACCACCAAGCCTAAGCAATGTGCGACCTCGTCTAGCCAATAGCGTAGTGCATAGCCCATATTAACTTCTAGCTCCTCTTCTAAACAGTGTTCTATCCGAAGCTTCCTCCATTCAACCTTGGAAGTTAGGGGAGCGAGTGATAACAGATCATGGCATTCTTGCATTATTTGTACACTAGATTTTGGGTCCATTTCTCCCAAATCTATTTTTCCACTATTAGTGCTCAGTTTTTAGGTCTTAGCTTAGACCAATACTTTACTCTATTTTACTTTCTGCATCTTGCCTTATTTAGGAGTTGTTTTCAACACTCCCACTATGTATCGACACTATTGTACTCAACAATCCCACTGACCTACTTTTGTGGTCATTTGTTGGACATTGATAAATTTATCTTATCTTATCTTATCTCTAGAGCACTTGTTCTTGGGTTCACTCTCTCTCTCTAGGGTTAGTGTTGCACTTCCCTGGTTCTGGTTCGTTCTTCTCTTTATTACAGGATTTGGGTTTGTGTTGTACAAATTGTAAGCAAGTCTTTAGATGGCAAGTAATAAATTGTCAGCAAGTCTTTAGATGGCAAGTAATAAGCACAGAGCTTAAATGTATTAATGATAGTATATGTATATATACACTCCATACACTCTTGGATTCTTGGGTATATACATCCCAATATATTAAGAACATATACTATCACTATCACTTTGTTCTTCGAACATATACTATCATTATTACTTTGTTCTTCAATGTTTGTTGGTTACCCTCCTTAAACAATAAGGGCATTGAACTCCATTTTTATATTTATATTATTATCTTAAGCAAACTTTATCTTCAATCGCTGGCAGCGACAAAGTTTTCCTCTTGGAAATTATGGCAACTGAATTGTGAAACCATATATTTATGTTCAGTAAACCCATAGCCATTTTTGGGGGTAGATTCAAACCTTGGTAGAGGTTATGGCAATAGCCAGCTGGTGACAATTTGGATTCTCCCTACACATTAAATTTTATATTAAAAAATGAGGATTTCACTCCACACCGATTAGTTGTAATCAGGAACAGTCCTTCTGGAAGGTTCTCCAGGAGTGCTTCCAACCAGAGGTAGCCTAGGCTATGCTAACTTCTGATGGCTTTTTTAGGAGAAGAGGGAACAGGCTTTCACTCTTGACAAACAGCATCCCCCAGACATCAATCTAACTGTAACAGCAATAAAACTAACTACTAACTAAACCAACTAATCATCTACTAACCAAGAAACAGTTAACCTTGTACACCAGCTCCATTCAATTCCTCTCTATTTCTTGTGAATATCAACAAGAACTTGGATTTTCCAGTTCTGGTTTTGATAACTTTGCTTCAAATACAAGAACTAGTTATATGGATAAATCTATATTAGTAAGCTAGTACTAGACAAACAACATTTTATCACTAGATAGAAAGCACATTTCATCATATTAGTTCCTTCTTCTAACAATCTACAACCATTACCACACAAAAGCACAACTCATTACTTGGTCTCACTCGTAGGCTTACAAGATGTTTCTCTTGAGGTTTTAACTTGGGATATTAGGCAACAAATCCAGCTCCCTAGTAAACTTCTGAAGGGCTGCTAATACACACTCAAGATTTCCTAGTTAGCTTCTTATTTTCTTTTGGGGGAGACAACATCAACCTTCAACAGTAGGAGAGAAACCTTTTCCTCTTCAAAAGGCATGCTTAAGCCTTAGTAGTAACACGAGAGCATATGGATATCCCACCATACTAAATACTTTGTGAGATGTCATCATTAGGCATGTCTTAGAGGACTAAAGAGTTTTAGACGAGACTCGTGATCGTTGACAACTATTTGGCACTTGTTAACATTTCTGCTTCATGTCTATATTAAATTTTGTGTGTTATAGATACTTTACTTCGAAAGAAGACACTATATGCAATCCCTTAATGTATGATCGATGATGGGATCCGCGATCCCATTCACAGCTTCTGGTTGTTCAAGGACAATAATTTCGTTCTTTCTTCCTCTCTTTGCATGCACAATTTCATTTTTGGATGCGGAAATGTCCCATTTTCCAGAATAGAATCTAGAAGTTGAAAAGTTCTTAACCAAAACATCCTTTTGTACGTTTTTCAATCCAAAACTCCATATTCACATTTGAACTTTCTGAACAAATTAGACCAAAATAGAAACAGGAGTTGGAACCCACTGACAAGCAACTCAAAACAAACTCTGATAGATCATAGAAGATTCATCCATGGTTGAAGTACAAGATTATACAAAACATAAATATGTCAAAGAAGGGAAGAGCAACTGCATGACTCTGAAATGGATTATATCCAATCCACGAATAGTTTGACTCGCCAATTGTGGCTCTAAATATTTCATATGGTTTGAACAATATTGTAGATATAAGCCACCTGATCAGGAGAACTAAGTCTTTCTGGATGTATAGAAGAGGATCAAGCAGCCAAAGTCTCTGGGACCTGGGTATCCTAGATGTTGGCACAGTTTCATGGGGCACTCTTGAAGTTTTGCGAAATTAAATGACACAAATCCAAACTCTACTAGTATCCTACTGCCATTTTAAAAGACATGAATTGAAACCAAAATTAGTTTCCTGGAGCTACTCTATTCATCTTATATGCAAGTAAAAGACTTATTTTAAACATTTTTTAATGTAATACATTTAACATTGTTTATTTAAAAACAATTCAGACATTAATACTATTTGCTTTCCACTGAGGAAAGGTATGCTTTGGCTTATGGTGTTTCCCTGCAAGTCTGTAAAGTGAATATTCAATGGGTGCTCGTTGTAAGCAATTCCTTGCAAAATCTCAAAACTAAGGGCTTAACTCATTTTATATTTTCAAGTCCCAAAAATTTAGCTTGGATTTGGTAGGCAAACAACTTGGTAAGGCCAAAGTGTAGGAGTTCAACTTGGGCTCGGCAAAAACTCAGCAGCAGAGATCGTTCAAAAGGAGGGTTTTATTTTCCTTTCTGACATTTAGATGTTTTCTTTTCCTTTCAGGCATTTATATTTAGCACCAGTAAGCTTTTCCATCTGCTTGTAAGTTGGACTCGCAGGGCAGCGAATAGCCCTCGAATTACTMGCAGGTCAGGATCTGGCCCACAAGTGCTTGTGGGTCTGACATGCTTCTGGCAAGATTGACTTGTCAGCAGATAGTCAGACTCRGGACCGAGTTCACTCAGCTCAGCAGCARGGCTGAACAGAGTTTGACTAGGGAGTACTCAGACGCATAGTATCGGCCATATTGGCCTTTGCTGTACGAAAATTCAGCAGCAGTACAAAATTTGGTGCATTTTCCTACAGTACGGATACAGGATGGTCAACCTATTTTTTACTGTATTTGATACCAGAGAACTTCTAAGTGCCAAAAAACAGCCCACAAACCTCAGCCATGCTGGATTTTTTTATTACGCATTTTTCTGTATCGAATAGTATTCAAATATGTATTTGTATTCGAATCTTGCTACCATGCTCAGAAGACTCGATGATTTTTTGCAACTCTGGTTMATTCACTTRTACGCTATCAATAATCGAGTCATAMTTAGACCTAGAGGATGGTACTCCTCAATCAAGGTCCACAAACTGTAAGAGTGGAACCTTTTCTGTGGAACCTACAAAGTTCTACTACAATGTCATGTTTGTCGTTTTATTTTTAAACTCTGTTGATTAGAAAAAAAACAAAAATTTGAATGGATAACATCTGAGCATAAAGGGCAAGCTTATATAGAAGGCCAAGAGGCAAATAATTTAGAACAAATTACAGCATTAGACGTCTATGAAAAAAATACTATTTGCAGATTGTTTTGTGACCAGCCAAATCCATCTTGAAATATGCAATTGTCCAAAATACCACTGATAACTAATAAATTGCATCAAATGATTTCGGGTTGAATAAATCTTCTATAAGCATACCTGCTGAGGTGGCTTTGAACAACCTTTCTCCTTTCCTTCCAACTTCGCTTCCAAATAACATATTCTCTCCAACAATTCTTCATTCCTTCGCCGCTCTCGTTCGAGTTGGGCCAAAACCTCAGCCATATTCACATCATGCCCATTGATACCGTTTGCATTTGAGTTCTCTGTGGAGTGATGTTCTGTGGTCTGGCACCCAGCAGTCCCAATGTTATTGCCACCCTGCTTTTCAGGCATACCAACAGGAGTAGGGGTACTCCCTGAACCCATGTTGGCGCATTCCTTGTAAGGTGCAACAGGAAGGCTGCTACTAGTACTGCCAGATAAAATATGATTAGCTGTCTTGGGAAAATAGGGCAGCTCAGTAGCAGGCAGCTGCTGATTAACAATGGAAGAACATTGGACAGACATGGTGGGCTCAGATGAATACTCGTCTCCATTGGAGTAATCAGGTATGGAGACTGAATAGCATTCTCCCACATTTAAATCTTGGGATGGCAAATCACTGGTCAATGATTGCCTTGGGAAAGTTGCATCCAAATTAAGGTCTTCCCATCTGCCTCTCTTGACGTTAGGCCTGCAAGACAAGCCCCCACCACCACCACTGCCTCCTCCTTCAACTTGATATAGATTCCTGTCACCCTCCAAGCTAACTAACTTGGAGGAAAAGGAAATGGGCACAACAGGCCTCTCACTGGAGGGTTGTTCCACCATTGAAGAACCTCCAATCTGCTCCAAATAACTGATTGAAGACAGGGATCTCTTCACAAATGAACTACAGAACTGTAGTTCTGCCATTGAAATAGATATTCATCGAAAAAATAAAAGCACCCACAAAGGTTTTTACATAGTAGGTACCTGGTCCAACTAACGGTACTCGACCAGGGAGTTGTAAAAGCCATCAAAGATAGTATTTGTTGATATTTTCATTCAAGACAGCAGAGTGAAATAAAAATAAATAAGTTCGGGATGATAAAGAGTTGGGGCCTGAGAATGTGTGATGTTACATACAAACGTAAGAAGCGCAAAACGCATGTACAAACAGTGTTTCCACTGCCCCCAATGGCATCAAACCAAGGCCTTTCTCGCGCTGCTGCTGTCAACCGCCAAACATGTGAACGCATGCTTGTTTGGAGTTAAACATTTCATGTCTGTCTCGGCAGTGGCACTCTCTGCATGTACGTGTGCACAGGCCACGATTAACTGTGTCCAAGTGGTCAAAGTTTGTTATATGAATTGGTAACACTCGCCTTGGGCCATGGAGTAACATGATATCTGCATGGGGAATTAAGATTATTAACCCCTTTCCATTCCGTTTAAGTGCCAACAAAAAAGCTCGAACCTTTAAGCTAGTTGGTGCTTTCGTTGAAGGCACTCGGAAGATGCTTAATGAGTTTGTTGGCTGCAATGTGGTTGAATGGTATGTTGGTCGGTGTTTGATTGAAGTGATTTGGTGGTGGAGTTGGTTGTAAGTGTTTGTTATTTATTATTTTATTATTTTAATTTGGTAATAGACTATGAGTTTGATCTTTAAATTTTGTTTGCATCTTGATTTATGATAGATTTGAATATTTAAATGGTTGGTTAATTAAAATGAATTTAAAATTTAAATTTTATGTTTGCATCTTGATTTATAAATAGTTTTAAATATTTTAATGGTTGGTAAATTAAAATGAATTTAAATTTAAAATTATTATAATTAGTTTTTCTCAAAAATTCATACTAATTATATTAAAAATATAATTTTTCATACATCCTCATAATTTAATGTCATATTACAATGATCATCACTCTTCCTATATCTCTTTAATGAGATGTACCAAGTCTTCCATACCAAAAACAGAATATTTTAATGGTTGGTTAATTAAAATGGATTTAAAATTTAAATTTTATGTTTGCATCTTGATTTATGAATAGTTTTGAATATTTTAATGGTTGGTAAATTAAAATGAATTTAAATTTAAAATTATTATAATTAGTTTTTCTCTAAAATTCACACTAATTCTATTAAAAATATAATTTTTCATACATCCTCATAATTTAATGTCATATTACAATGATCATCACTCTTCTTATATCTCTTTAATGAGATGTACCAAAAACAGTAAGGAGCAAAAAAGAAAGCTCCTCAAATGCAATACAAATCCCAAAAACTGTGAAACCAATACAAATAACCCATGCTCGACACAGAAACCAGTTAGAAAATATCAAAATGCTGGACATTTCCAGCAGAATCTCCATCCGAGGAATAAATATAAAGTTTTCCGCTCACTGCCAATCGGGCTTTCTTGGATAAATGATCTACCTCCACATTTTTCTCTATGTATATATGGTGAAAATGAATAGTTCTGAAGGTATAATCACATTTTTCTTTCTGTATATATGGTGAAAATGAATAGTCTTGAAGGTAGAAACCAGTTCACTAGTTGTTTTTTTTTTCATCCTTCAATATTTATGACCCAAAAATTTACTTTTTTTTTTAACCAATCAATTATTACTTTTGAATCACCTAATAACTAAATATCTAAAATATCCAAGTGCTTGACAATAAAAAGCAAAGCCCATGCTCAAATCAATTAAACAACTAATTTATATTCAATTGATTGTATGGCTATCTTTTTATATTTTAATATAAATAAAAACATATCATTCAAATTCTTTAACTACTTAGTTTTTATATAGTTTATGTTCAATTAATTATACGACTATTTTTTGTATTTTAAATATTTTAATATAAATAAAAACACTTCATTCAAAAAATTTAACTACTTTAATTTATAAAATAAAGTACAATAACAAAGTCACATAATGGGATATGAACAAGAAGTATGCTATAATAAAAGGAAGAGGTGGAAATGTATTTTTAAGTGAAATAAAAAGTCCATAAGTTATTGATTCAATGGAAACTTTTTTTAAGGTAATCCTCTACCTTTATTTTTATGCAAAGTCTTTGTAAAGTAAAAGCACTTTAGGAAGATTGAATTAAGAAAATATAGGGAAAATGGTAGAGAGGACAAATCAAGTTTTATCTAAATATATATTGCATAATTATCGTGAGATAGATAACGTTAAAGAAAATTAATTTGACTTATCCGTAGTATGATACGTAGAGGCATCGATGGATAAAATCGATGGATAAAACTTAGCTTGAATAAGGTAAGGAAGAGCTCCAATGAATCGACCATACGACGGTGACATGTATGAATGAAAAGCACTAATTTACCTCCGTTATTAATAAGCATGTAATGATAAATTTTAAAAATTATTTGGTAAGTCAATGTAAGAATGTTAATTAGTGAAGGTAGTTTAGGTGGGGAACTAAACTAATTTAAAATCAATTAATTAATCATAATAACAAGTTTGAGTCAAATTCTCTAAAAATAAGTTAATGAATTAAAAAATGTAAAATATTAGAGCCAAAATCATTGAAAATTGAATTAATTAACCATGAAACCCAAACCAATGAAAAATGAAGTAATTAATCGTCAATTGTTCTAGTTAAAATCAATCTCAACACATTATAAACAAATATTATGTTTGTATTGTATTGATCTTAAAGCCATCTATTTAAAATTGTTCATGTAAAAATAAAGTGCATCCCATGAGAACATTTACATGGCTATAAATTATTCATGGCTTTCGAGTAGATTGTGTTCACGTGTGTAACAACCCTAGTTAAATATTTATTTTTATTTTTTTTTCATGGGAAAAAATGCTCTTTATATTCAAAAGGATATAAAAATATGCATTCAATGTTCACGATAAGTCAATATATATGAAAAGTTTACTATTCTTTTCACCCTGTGTTTTGAGATGGATAAATCATGTCCATTCTAATGAACTTCCTATCACATTTCTCTATGATCGATATCCAGACCAAAAAAGATAAGCAGAAAAAAAAACAGGAAATAAGACAATTTTCAAAGATTGATCAAGATTGTTGGTCCTTCATTGCCATCCTCCCACTGAGAAATCGAATTTGGCCGAGAGGCAAAGACAATGCTTTTTTTTATAGAGTGTCAGCCTCGCTATTATCCTCCCTGTAGATATGAGAGAAAGAGAGATTATTTATGAGTCTTGTAGCCTCTTGTGTTCTTTCTTTCCAGCACTCCAGTGCTGCCACATGGAAATCAGCCTGGCCATTTAGCTAGTCGATAATAATTTTGGAATCTCCAAGAAGTAATAGCTCGTTAATGTGCAGTCGTTGTGCCAGAATGAGAGAAGCCCACACTCCCAATAGTTTTGCCTTCGTATTAGTGCCTTGTCCACAATTTAGGGTCCAGCAGATACAAGTGTGAGGGTTTATGAGGATTTTTCCTCCCGCCCCACAAAGGGAGCCCCCTTGTTGTGCAGCACCGTCAAACCAGGCTACTGCTCTGTCAATTGGTATAGTTATCTTATGTCTGTGGGAAGGCGGGTCTTTGGTTTGGTTTCCAGATGTGGCCACCTCAACTAAAATGTTGTTTACCACTCTTTGGATCGATGAAGGTCTCTCTTCAAAGAGAGTTGCATTTCTGGCAATCCAGATGTGCCAACAAAGATGGACTGGCAACAAAGAGTAGTTTTTGTTAGCGCCTAGCCAAGAGCGAAAGCATTGAGGCACATTGGAACCAATCCAGGGTGCAGCTGGATTTAAAGCCAAGGAGATATGTTGCCAAACCAAGCAGATAAAATTACACTATATAAATAAATGATTGATCGATTCACTATTATGTTTGCACAGGATGCATCGGTTTGGGCCCTCCCAGCCATGAGTCTGAAGGTTATCCCAAACAAGGAGCTTATTTTCTGTCAGGAGCCAAAAGAAAAGTTTAAACTTCAAGGAGCAGTCCCCCTTCCAGATCTTATTGCACCAGCTTTCATTGTTTTGTGTCCAATATTTTGTGGCCAACGCATGATATACATTTTTTACTGTAAGTATGTCGGTGCTATCCCCTCTCGTCCATATAAGGGAGTCCAGCCTCTCCAGAAGGCGAATTCCTGCTCCTGTTAAATGTTTAGTAAAACTGTTCCATTCAGCTACCAAATCCGGTTCAAGCTGTAGATAGGATCCATTAAACCAGTTTTCGCCTAACTGTCCACTGTTGGGCGTAGTGCTGAGTTGGTATAAGAAATGAATACCCTTACTGTGTAAATTAGCCAATAGTGGAGGAGAGAGCAAGGAATTACTGCCCAAGCCCAGAATGGTCTCCCTTCTGATTTCGATCATGGATCCATTGCCCGATTTCCAAGTGATCCATTGAAGAATGATCGGAAGTGATTTAAGGAGATGTTTCCAGGTTTGTGAACCTCTTGTCGGATATGCCGAGGCTGATCTGATCCAGACATGTACCGAAAGGTGTGGGATATACTTGTCTTTTATAACCTTGCTCCAAAGGCCTAGACTCATTAAAATTCTCCAAAGAGTATTCGTCGATGTCGCCGTGTAAAAGAAAAGCAAGTTTCTAAGTCCCCATCCTCCCATCGATTTAGGTTTTGACATTACCTCCCACCTGCATAGGTGGTATCCTTTGTTTTGTTTGTTGCATGTCCAGAGGAAGGTAAAGATTAATTGTCGGAGGGTCTTCAGAACAGATAAAGGAATGTAAGCTAGCGCCATCCAATACACAGGGAGGCTTTCCAAGACAGCCTTTATAAGAACAAATCTGCCTCCAAGCGATAGTAGTCTGTTGCACCAATGATGGATTCTGCATTCAAATTTTTCAATAAGCCAAATCCAGTCCTTTTTAGCATAGTTGGAAGGTTTTATATTGTAGCCAAGGTAAGTGAAACCCTCCGCTAAGTCTCGAGAGTCAATACCAAACAATAACTTTAAATCTGTTAGTATATCTTCCTGTGCTTCCGAGACCAGGAAAGTTGACTTATGTATATTGATCTCTAGACCTGAAACAGAGCAAAAAATGTTAATGAGAGAGTGAAACATTGTCCATTCAGACAAAATGGCATTGGTCATGATAATCACGTCGTCTACAAAGAGTAGATGTAAAATATGTAGTAGCCTCGAAACTTTAATCCCTTTCAGGTGTCCTTCCGCTTGGCTTTTTTTGAGTAAGATGATGAGACTCTCCAGGACCAAGATGAATAGAAGGGGTGAAAGGGGGCATCCCTGTCGGAGCCCTCTCTCATAGTGGAAAGCTTTAGTAGCTTCCCCATTGATCAAAATTGCAAGGGTGGCCGAGGAAATACAGCCCATTATCCAGTTGGTAGTGATTACCCCAAAACCACATTGTAAAAGAATAAGATGCAGAAAATTCAAGTTGATGCAATCAAAGGCCTTTTTAAGGTCCAGCTTTAGGAGGATGGCTTTAAGGTTTTCTGTCTTAATACTATGAATGCACTCTTGTGCGATGCCAATAACGTCGAGAATTTGTCTCCCTTTAAGGAAGCCAAGTTGTTCATCTGATAGTGCCCGGGAGAGGATAGGACGGATTCTTCTGGCAATGATCTTAGAAATGATTTTGTAGCACAGATTACAAAGTGAGATGGGACGAAAGTCTGCAAAATGCCGAGGGAGGTTTGATTTTGGAATCAGAACAATGAAAGTATTGTTTAGCTAGTTTTTTGCAACCCCTCTGGATCTCGTATCCTCCACAACGTCCAAAAGATCTTGACCCATGATATCAAAATAATGGAGATATAATTCTACAGACCAACCATCGGGTCCCGGGCTTTTTTCTTTTTTGAATCCTTTGAGAACCTCTAAAATTTCCTCCTTAGAACAAGGGGTTTCTAATGCTCTGGCCTCCTCATCTGATACCATCTTTGGAAAGAGACTTGTTGTTTCAATCTGAGCAATAAGGTTAGGGGCAGAAGCTTCCTGGTAAAAAGCTTTGTAATGAGTGAAAGCCATTGTTTTGATGTCTTTTGTGGTTTGGTGAATCCTACCGCCCTCTTCCTCTATATCCCACAAATACTTTTTAGAACGGCGAGACATGGCCACTCTGTGGAAGAAACGAGTATTTTTATCCCCACCTACTAGCCATAGCATTCTACTTTTCAAGCGTCATCTTTCTTCATCCTCACGAAGGTATTTGTTACGGGTTGCTTCTAAACAGTGCACCTTATGGTCTAGATCAGCACAACATGCGTCCAGGGCCTTTAATCTGAGTAGATCCTCCAATTCTTGTTCTATTTTACATAAATCTGCCTTTTCCTTTTTCTTTTTTTCTTTTAACTATAGAATGGAGATAGCTTTTAATCTAGAGAGTTTTCTTACCAGATTTCCTTGGGCGTCTCCAGGTACAGTATGGGTGGTGTCAGCCCACACCGATCTAACCAGTTGGTCAAAAGAATCCTCCCTCAGCCATTGCGTGTTAAACTTAAAAGGTTGTCTAGCTCTGAAATCGCCTTCACCTATCTGTAGGCAGATTGGTGCATGATCGGAAAGATATGGTAGATTTACCCAAGCTCGGAATCTGCAAGAAGGTGAGAGTAAGTCCTCCGCTACCAAAAACCGGTCAAGTCTTTTGGCGATGCCTGTTGGTCCCGTTCTGCCATTTCTCCAACTGGGCAGTAGCTCTACCAACTTCAAATCCACCAAGGAATTTTGGTAAAAAAGGTGCTTGTAATAGTTCGAGAGTGGGTCAATCAATACCCTTTCTCCCCAAATTTCCTTGGGACTAGTAGTCAGGTTAAGGTCTCCAGCAAGGATGAGACTCTTAGCCGCCAGGAGACCTAGTCTATCAAGTCACTCCCAGAAAGATTTTCGGTCAGCACAAGGACCATAAACGTTGAGCAGGGTTAGTTTAGTTCTCAGTTCAAAGCAGGTACCGGTAAGTAAAATCCCCCTAGGACTAAGCACAGGAGAAATATCAAAAAGGGTGGGATCCCACGAGGCAAATAGGCCTCCCGAGTTACCTATAGAGCTTGCAGTGCAAGCCATCCAGTTCGGTCAGAGGTGGTACATAAAATCCCTAGCAACAGATGCATCCACTAGAGTTTCTTGAAGGAAGATAATAGATGGATGGGTCTTCTTGAGGAGTCTTCGCACGGAGGCAAGTTTCAGGGGTCCTCCAACCCCTCTGATGTTGAGGGAGAGAAGGATCATGACTTTCCTTGAGCTAGGGCTTTTAATCCTCTAAGTGCCCCTTGATTTGTAACAGTAGATGGTGTACCCGAAGTTGGAGGTCCATTGAAAGCCTTTTTACGCGCACTACAGGTTTTTAGTGGTGAAAGTTCAAGCCCTAATCCCCTTGACCAAGTGGGATCTGGTTCAGATGATGGTTTAACTCTTGAAGAGGATGGAAGATCAGATTGGTGTATGGAGGGTTGTATAAGAGTTTTTCCATGGTAAGTAGAGATGGGTAGCAAGCCAAAAGGAAGATTGGAAACTGGGGTAACATTCGAGAGCAAGGTTTCTAGTTCGAGTTCAGAAAAGGTCGGCTCTGAGTAGCCAGGTAGAGTTGTAGAGTCTTTTGTTTCGTTTAAGACTGTTGTAGCTTGGTTGTCTGAAACCCGAGCAGTAGGTTCAGGAGAAGTCAATGGCTGGGGAGCTTGTAAAGGATATGATATGTTGCTGGGGGCTGTGGGAATTGGAGCAATCAGTTCTCTAGCGAAAGAGGATTCGATAGAGTGTACAAGGCCTAGCAGGGGGGGGAGGAGATTATGGTGGATGGATAGGCTTTAAAGGAGAAGGTTCCGAGAGTTCAGGAAGCAAGATTTTATCAACCTGCTCATTAATAAAGAGTTTGTCCCAAGCAGAGAGAGTGTTGAAAAGTGAAGGGCAGTGAAGCTTGATCTTACCTACTAGCGAGTCATTAGAAGGATTGAAAATAGAATCCCTCCTCAGATATGGAGCCTCCTCCTCTAGCTGGTCTGGAGGTGTGATATAACTATCGAAGTGTGTCTCCTTCGTTGGGTCCGATTCAGTCACAGGAGGAGGAAACTTTGAGCAGTCCCTTCTCAGATAACCAGTTCTACGGCAGAAGGAACAATGAAACGGGACTCCCAAGTAGTCAAGACGCTGAGCAATGAGTAAACCTCTCCATTCTATCTCCAGTATATCAGGCAGTCCAGCTTGGATGTCAAGTTCCACATATATCCTATCCATTCTTCTTTTTGGTGCTGCAAGAGAGTTTGTATCCACCCTTAGAAAATGTCCTAAACATGCACCAATAAGTTCAAGTGCTTACTGGTTCCAAAGCTGAAGTGGGAGACCTGGGAGAAGGACCCAGAGATGTCTGTGGCTGAAGAACTTCGTAGATGGGTTAAAGCCAAACCTCCATCATTTGAGCATGAGGCTCCCCCCCTCAAATGCCTAGAAATTCCCCAGGATATGGACAGTATCCTCTGGTTTCTTGAAGATGAATCCAAACCAACTGTGTTGTAGAGAATGAATCTTGGGTAGGTAGCCTAGGACAGGTTTCCAATGAGTTGAAATCCAGTCTTCAATATTCTGCTTACATTTCTCTTTGTATGCAAGCCTCCCAACTAAGGCACAAAGAGCCAGGTTGCAGGCATCAGATAGTCCGACGTCCATTCCAAGAATAAGTCTAGGATATCTTTGTTTTGGTTTCCATACCTTGTGCGACCTCTTGTAGGAGCATTTTTTATGAGGGAAAGGGGGGGCATCAAGATGTCTGCTTCCCTGTTGATAGTTCACTTATGTCTTCCTCTCCTGTTGACCAGGATACGAATGATCTCCTTCCAAGACAGACTCTGATATTGTCCCTACAGTAGCAGGAGTTAAAAATTGACGGTTCAGGTGTGTAGTGGGAAGTATTTGGGTGGGTTCGGATTTTGAGTTATGACGAGCGACAATTAGGCTAGAAGCATGGTAATGGCTGTTGCAAAGTTCATCAATCGATGCAAGGAGGTCCGGTTGGTCCCATGGGTCCCCAATACCCCCGTCAGTGGGATCCGAGCCCTTAGACTCCATAATAGAAGCTTCTATAGACAACTATAGGAGACTGTGGAGGAGAGACAGTTAAAGACTTCTGGAGCAGTCAGAACAAAGGAAAAATAGGGAAGAAGGCTGATACAGCAAGTCATCAACTCGTCTAGAGAGACCGGAGCCTGGTGCCTAGAAATTCTTCATCATCATTTCCTACCCAAGCCAATTGAATACCTCACTTGCCTGAAATGCATAATACATAATGTATATTGCAGTGAAGGTTTTGCAATCATTCCAACAAAAGATTGTACCCTCAAATTCCAATGGAGGAGAAGGTGCACATCATTAGCACGTAATCCTTTTTGTTTTTAATCAGAACGTGATGTCATCATCTTTGGATTATCCTGCACGACAATCTGTCTTCTGAGACTAAAGGTTGCTCATAATTCAAACTACAAGTAGCCAGACTTTGATGGATATTTATCCTATTAAATATTTAATTATCATGGTCGATAAATATCAATTTAATTAATTATTAAAATAAATTTATTGAGTCTTTATTATAATATTATTAAAATTGGTAGTTGAAGTAATTAATGGGAGGGATAAGGTTGTTGAGGAATTAATGGGGGGATAAGGTAGTTGGAGAATTGAAGGAGGGGGAGGGATTCGAGAAAGGAGGATAAGGAAAAGGGGAGAGGACTAAGAGAAAGATCTTTTGTTGTTTCGTTTTGGGAGGTGAAATTGGGGAAGAAGGAGGAGGAAGAAATTCTTAAAGGAGGAGATTAGTGAATAGTTTGGTTTTTTTGGGGAACTCTCACAGGGAGACTATTGTTGCTGAGAATTTTGGGCTCGGGGGCCAAGAAACCGCAAGGATTCCTAGAGCTAGGGAGTCGAAGAGGTTGTTCTTAGTTGGCTGGGAGGTTAATATTTAGTCTGGGCAGTTGGGCAAGATCATCAACAACCAGGAAAGGGATAAATCAACTAAGCTTCAGGTTGAGGTAGATACTTTATGCATTTTCTGTTGTTGATTATTACACCCACCCTTCAAGAAACTTTGTCTCGAAGTTAGAGTAAATTACAATACAAGGGTAATGACACATGGTTCATACATCCACATCAAATAAACAACATCATCAGTTTAAAAAAAAAGAATTATACATACTAGTGTACATGTGCAAGGAATGCATGTGTAGCTAGCACATACAAGACTCGCACATGTACTAATGACAATAATTATCACACTTATAGTAATTCTTGTGTGCGTCCAATCCAATCAACAAGACTATTCATTTCATAAAAGATAGTAAACCATTTAAATTATTCGCAAAATCCCTCAATTATAATATTTTAGCACAAACAACATTCATTTAGATAATTGTTGTTCAGTTAAGCAATTATAAATATACATATATACATATTTTCGTTTCAAAAGAGGGAAAACAATAAATTCTATTATAAGGCGAAATCCCCACACACTCTCAACTACTTCTATTCATCCTTCCTCCCTAACTTACTTCCATCTTCCATCCCTATCCTTCCTTTGCTGGACTATCTTGGAGCATCAACTATATTGACCTAACTCCAAATAGAACCTATAAGCGGAAGTGTCAACTCTCTTGACCAAGCTTCCCCAGCAGGCAACTGACAGTCATCATCACACGTCTAGGGGAGCGTGAGCTAACACCGTCCTCCCATGACTCTAGGTTTCAGAGGATACATGGTGGGAAATGCCTCCACCCCTCCTAATACGACTAGGGTCCATACCCTACCATGGAACATACAGTGGCACTGTGTTGCTGGGAATTTTGTCATCGTATATTCAGTTTTAGGCAGTCTCACCACCTGAAAAACCTGCGTTGGTCCATATATCATAGCAATGCATTCGAACCAACATAATTTCACATACAAAGATTCATACCATATTGTTTCTCGGTCAGTGTTCATGACATCAATTTTTTATTATCATTATCCTTTGGATATTTCATAGCCCATTGACTTGCAGATTAGTCTATAACACAAACTCATACATATATATGCATTATCATCATGTAAATGCATTTAACCATAATCTCAATTCGGTATCCATGTACCAATAACTTTAAATGTCAAAATTTTCAAGTTAGAAATAGATTGCATAATATCCATCATAATTCAAATAACGTTAAACATTCATAGAATTGGCATTCACATAATAGATTGTATAATATCCATCGTAATTCAAATAACGTTAAACATTCATGGAATTGACATTCACATAGGTTCATGCATCTTAAAAGTCCAAGTGTATCATTAATAGTTTCACGGTGAATAGAAAATAAAGGTGATTAGGCCTTAGGTAATTCTAGTTGTCTAAGTCAAAAGGTGGCATTACATACACCCAACCTACGAGAAAACATATTCCCGAGGTGGTCAAAAAAGTGAGGGATGATCTCGTTGTAAGGTCACGACATCCTCCCAAGTAGCAGATCCTGGGATATACTTGTCCCACTGGACCTTAACTTGGTATACCAGACGGTTCTTGAGTTGTCGGACCCTACGGTCCAATATGTGTAACGGTTCTACCGTGAGGGTTCCCGTGTCCAATACCTGCAATTCCTTCCAATTCAGTTTATGAGATTCATCGGCAACATAATGACGTAGAACAAATACATGAAAAACATTATGAGTTTTATTCAAGTGGGGTGGCAGTACGAGACGATAGGCAATGGTTCCAATTCTCTCTTGGATTTTGAACGGTCCTATAAATTGAGGCGAAAACTTTGTCCCCTTCTTGAACCGAATGGTACTCTTATTAGGCCTGATACGAATGAAAACTTGATCTACCACTTTATAACTTTGATCAGTCCTATGTGCATCAACATAAATTTTATGTCCATCTTGTGCTTCCTTTAGTCGCTGCCTAATCTGAATCACCTGTTCTTCCATCTCTTGAATCAATTATGGCCCAACGGTCACTCGATCTTCTAACCTTTCCCAACTCAATGGTGTCCTACATGGCCTTCCATATAGAGTTTCGTAGGGTGGCATTCCAATGGAGCTATGAAAATTGTTATTGTAGGCAAACTCTACCAAAGGTAGGTACTTCTCCCAATGGGTTTGATTATCCATAACAGACATCCTAAGCATGTCTTCCATAACCTGATTTACTCTCTCAATTTTCCCATCTGTTTCAAGATGATAAGTTGTGCTTAAGTTCAACCAAGTCCCCAACGCTGACTACAAACTTGTCCAAAACCTCGAAGTGAATCGGGAGTCCCTATCTGAAATGATCTTCTTGGGTAAATCATGCAAATAGATTACCTCACTTATAAACACGCGTGCCACATTAGTGACATCATAAGCGTCTCTAACCAGAATAAAATGAGCACTCTTGGTCAACTTATCAACTATCACAAGAATGGCATTGTGTCTATGCGATGTGAGCGGCAATCCCACAACAAAATCCATAGAAATGACTTCCCATTTGGACATAGGAACATCATGCGGTTGTAGGAGACCTGTCAGGTGGTGGTGGTCAGCCTTCACTTGTTAACACTCTAGGCACTTGACAACAAAATGGACTACATCATGTTTCATGCCTACCCAGAAGAAAAGCTTATTCATGTCTGCATACATTTTCTTCACGCCCAGATGTGCACAATAAAGTTCTCTATGGGCTTCCTTGAGTATGATTCTTCGAATATCCCCACCTTCGGGGATGTACATCCTTCCTTGATATCTTAATAGTCCATCTGCTTCCAGGTTATATCCTTCATACTTTGGATCTAATTGCCTTCCACTTTGGAGGGTTGAAGTAACCTTTAAATACCAACTATCTCCAAGAAGTTTCCCCAACACACGCTCCCTTAGATTAACTTTTAAGCGTACCAAAGAAGAGATTTGTGGTCTCCTTCTCAAGGCATCCGCGACCACATTCTCCTTTCCCTTAATGTACGAAATTCCAAAATCATACTCACTCATAAACTACTCCATCGCCTCTTCCTGGCATTGAGATCTCTTTGAGTGAAGAGATGCTTTAAGCTTTCATGGTTTGTTTTGAGTTCAAAGTTTTGCCCCACTAGATAGTGCCTCCAAAGTTTCGGAGCTAGAATTACAACTACCAACTTTAAATCATGAGTAGCGTAAAGCTCTTCATGTTGCTTCAACTTTCTTGACGCATACGTTATCACTCTCCCATCATGCATTAGCACGGCCCCCAACCCTTTCTTCGAGGCATCCATGCAAACTGTGAAGTCTTTTCCCATATCTGACACTCATAGAATTGGTGCGCTAGTTAGTAACCTCTTAAGATCGATGAATGCAATATCGCATTCTTTTTTCCATTCATACCTGACCCGCTTGCGTTGCAAAGTGGTGATGGGTTTCACCTTTTTAAAGAACCCTTCCACAAATATCCGATAATAATCCGCTAGCCCCATGAAGCTTCTTACCTCATGATAATTTTTCGGTACTGGCCATTCCATAGTGGCCTTTACCTTTTTTGGGTCCACAGAGATTCCTTCACCGGAAATGATATGACCTAAATAGTGAACTTCTTTATGGAAGAAAGAACACTTCGACAACTTGCCATACAATTTGTTCTCTATAAGGCATGACAACACCACTCGCAAGTGTTCCTCGTGTTCTCTTTCGTTCTTGGAATAGATGAGGATATCATCCATAAAGACCTGTACAAAGTGGTCTAAGTACTTTAAGAATACACCATTCACGAGGTTCATGAATACTGTTGGCACATTAATCAACCCAAAAGGTACTACAACGAACTCGTAATTCCCAAACCGAGTTCGAAATATCGTTTTAGGAATATCGCCTTCCTTAATCCTTAACTGGTGATACCCTAATCGCAGATCAATTTTTGAGAACACCGCTGCTCCTTTCATCTGATCAAAGAGATCATCAATCTGTGGCATTGGGTACCTATTTTTCACTATAGCACAGTTCAAGTCCCTGTAATCTATACACGGTCGTAAGGAACCATCCTTCTTCTTCACAAAAATTATTGGTGCACCCCAAGGTGAGACACTAGGCCTTATTATCCCTAAGTCAAGTAGTTCCTTCAACTACATCTGCAACTCACAAAGTTTTGGCGTTGTCATCCTATATGGAGTCTTGGAAATTGGCTCCGCACCAGGTTTTAGTTCAATGGTAAAATCAAGCTCTCTCTCTTAGGAGAGGTAGCCTTGGAAACGCTTTCGAAAAAACATCCTTAAACTCTGACAATATTGGGTACTAATCCAAGGAGGGTCCTTTCCCTTCATTGACTGCTTCCACTACATATAATCGACAACCTTGCCTCATGCAATGTTTAACCTTAATGGTCGAGATAAAGCGTAGAGACACTTTCCTCCGTACACCATGGATCTCTACTGACCTCCCTTCATCATCAACAAAAATCACCCTCTTCACAAAACAATCTACCAAAGCTCAATGGGCTTCTAACCAGTCCATTCCAATGATTAGGTCATACGTCCCCAAAGCAGTGACGTACACCTTCAACCTAGTAGTACACACTCCCAGATCTACTAAACAATTATCAACGCTAGGTCCTACCACTTGTTTTTCCCATGAAGCCATCTTGATTTGTTTAAAGTCATCGTGCTCGTAGGCTGCACACCCACACTTTTCTAATGCACAAGGTGAAATGAAACTATTTGTAGCACCAGAATCAAATAAAATTTTAACATTGACATGACTTAACGTACCTGACGACTCCACCACCGTGGATTGATGTTCTACCTGGCGATTATAAACTACTGCATAAATCTGGTGGCTACCACTCACTCTTCCCATCGAGGCCTTTCCTTCTCTATGCACAAATCTTGTTTATGACTCTAGGCAGTCATGCTGGTAATGGGGTCCTCCACACCCCCAACAAGTAACACGAGATGGAACCTGTGCAGTGCCCTGTGATGCTCTCTTAAATGAGTTCCTTCCCCTGGAGCCCCTGCCCCTACTTGTTGCTCCCTAAGAAGGTCTTGGACCTGCCTACGTCGTTGGTGATGAGTGGGATGTTGCACTCACTGCCATTGAAATACCTATAACAACTTTTCTAGGTGTGACTCTGTAACACACCTGACCCCTAAGTTCTCTTTTAAGGGGTGGGGTATCATAATTTTGCTTTCCTTAACTTTCTCTAGGTTCCCCTTTCTTCAATATTGCAAGTTCTTCCAAACCCATGGGCTCTTTCCTTGCCCCTTTGAAGGATTTGAGCAAGAGGCGCTAGCTTTCCAGGCTAGCCCTTTCTTTCATATGACTTGATGTTGTGACCACAGGCCTAACCAAAAGGCGCTTCGCGACTTCAGGTTTCGGACTTTAGAGGATTTGTCCCCTTTACGATGATTACCAACATTCATCGACTTGTGAAGATTGAAGGAGTCGAGGCGTTAACGCATGCACTCCTTCTTAAAATCTAACGGTCGTGACAGACCGTGGATCCTCCTGAATGGATCTCGTCCGTTCATCTTCCAAATGAAAGGATATTCCCTTTCGATACTTGAATCTCGCTATCCTTCCTGAACTTTGTCAATTATGAAGGACTTAAGAGCTTTGCATTCTATCTCCTGAACTTAACACTTAGAAGAATTCTTTCGCGCACCCCTTGTGCTCATTCATCAAGTCTAGAACTTAAGAGGTTCTCGACCTCTTCCCGCCTCATAGAGACTCTGTGCATATCCGCACTACCTCTCCTGAGCTTAATAGACTCTATCCTCCCAGATACTCAGGGCAATTGGGAGTGTCGACGTGCACCCGTGAAAACCGTGGCCGAGGTCGACGAACTCACAGTTCATGGCTCTAGCTTAAACCACCACAGGGCTCAAGCATTTATGAGTGCAAGTCGTGTCTTAACCATATAATTTCTTACTTCCCTAATTACACAATCAAGTAGAAATAAAAGGGATATAGTAAAACCATTAAGCAATCATGCACATCCCTGAAAACTCTCACAGTATATCCAATTTCCTTACACGGTTACAACTCAATTACACAAGGTAGGAAAATACTTATCTATTACAAGTTGCAACCATCTAACTGATTGTGGGTGTGTGCCTTTCCACCCAACAATAGGCTCAGAGGCATTCATTCTTAGCACTCTAGCCACCCCCGTGCCAAGCCATGATATCACTAGGGAACTATGCCATCTCTTAGAGACCTTCTCTCTGTCACAATATCCCTGTGAGGTTTATCAGATGCTTCCTCAGCATCAAGGTCGCATTCAGGTCCTTTTCTCTGAATACTCTCAGAGATTTCTCTCTCTGTCACGGCCTCGACAAGGTTTATCAGACGCTCTCCCAGCATCAAGCTTGCAACCCTCTATTCGTTCTCAGTTGGAGAGCTCCCCTCTCATGATCTCTCTTCTTCTTTTCCATTTTTTTCTGTATATATCTTACCTTCCTTCCTTAGGAAGGTTTTCCGACCTATCCTGTTCCTTTTGTTAGAAGGAAGCTCGGGTCTGCAGGTCTCTGTGGTACTTTGGGCTGACAACCCATGTTTCCATTCATGGGGGTGGTTGATTATTCAACCACCAGTCCTTTCCTTCATTAATTGATTCTTTCCTCTAAAGATATTATGGCTCGTACTTCAAGGCTTCAACCCCCAATAGTTAGTTATGGGCAATTTAACAATAATACATTTACATCGTCCACATGCCTTAGCATGGTAATCCTATTTTATGATTATTTACAAGCTGGGGGAAACAGGGTGTTACAATTCCCTCCCCCTTAAAGGAACACCGTCCTTGGTGTTCTTTCTTAGAAACACCTGTCATGCCTTTCTCATTCAGCCACTTCATAAGTCTTGACCTTCTTTCTCGGTTAGGTCCTTTTTTTTTTAAACCCTTAATCTTCGTCACCTTCTTTCAGTAATTCTTGGACAACAATCACATTAATCACAATTTTATGCGAAAACATCTTATTGTTGTTCAAAATTCAAGAGGAAAATTTCATAATCTAGCACAATACTTATATGTGCAATTCGTGGGGTTGCATCCACATGATTGTCTTTTTATCCATGCCCATTGTTTTTCCTTGACATACCCACCGTGTGCATGATCCCAATGAATAGTTTACAATAACTATCATAGTCTCCTCTCCTTTGTGGTCACTAAACCTCCAGGCACATGCTCATGCATCCCCTTATCTGCTATAGAGTTCCTCGGGTGATCCATCTTGCCTGGCCAAGGCTTTCTCGCACAAGAATAATTTCAGAGACTTCAACGAGCCTTACAGTCGAGGCATCCCTCAGACTTGCTCTGCCAAGGCGTCCCTCTAGCTTGTGTTACCTCAACACAACATATTCCAGGCGATCATGACTCACCACGGGGTTCTCATGTCTCAACAGTGGCCTCTTTCAGCCTTTTCAACTTGACAGCCTTCATCTGTCCTTCCTGGACAGACCTTTTTGTTTCACCTATAACACATGCATACTGAAATTATGAGACATCATCATAAATTTCAAATTCAGAATTTTTATTGCAAATCTGTCACCTACAGATTTTCTTGTTCCATATTTATTTTTAGATCTGTTCCGCACGGAACCAGATCCACCATTTATGGGACTTTCCTTCCCATAGGAGTTTGGCTCAGTAGGCAATTTTGGTCTTCCTTATGGGCTTACAACACTGCCCTATCCAAGACCCTTTTCTTCCTGCAATCTCAAAATTCCTCAGCCAAACAAATGGTTAGTTTTCATGCACATTATCTTTTCAAAATCATGCATACCAACAGTCCCACTCATTTTCATCTATCCAAGGATATAAAGAAAAAGGAAATATCATCCCTTACCTATGCATCATTTCAGCCTACCAAAATTTTCAAAATGAAATTCAGATATCAATTGACTTTAATGAATGTGCCAACAGTCGTGGCCACATTCATACCTAATGCACCCTTGCATTGATTTCAAGTTTGCCAAACTTTATGACCAGTACTTGGCCATGGTGTGTTGGAATTTAACCAACCTCTTCACCATATGGCTTATTCATTTTCATTCACTCTTACAACGGGACCATGCTTCTTGCTATAGGTCGATCACGATGCCAAATCAGTACACATGAAACTCAAAAGTTTCACATGAATGCCCTTAAGAATTCTTCCTTCATTAACAACCAGGGTGCCAACACTCATGGCCACCCAAATTTGTTTTCCTTCAACGCTTACATAATGTAAGTAAAACATTGGAAGGTCCTCCTTCCTTACTGAAAAATCCATTGTCTTCCCTCTTATGCAACATCCATTCCCTCAATGCATTCCATGCAACGTGCTAACTATGAGCACCTTTTATTCCCATTGAACCAGTCCCCACAACCACAGTCTAACATAGAGTGCCAAACTCTACCTTCCTTGACTGGCCCGGATGGACTCTGTTTTCTCTCCACGCGACTGAGAGTTGTGACCTTAGCTCTATTATTTTCAGGTGCTACCCTTTCAGCTCCCATGTCCGGGTGCTATGATCCTGGCTAAACCCCTTGTCTACCATTCGACGGTGAAGATCTGTCTTTCCCCAGATCCAACGACTGCAAGGGATTACATAACCTCAACTAGCTCGCGGTTTAATTCTCCTTCCGATCTCCGCAATGGATACGGGTCGTCCAATCTTCAGTCGGATCCCCAAACTCAAAACAAAACTATATCGAGTTTAATTTATTGGTACAGGTCCTGGAATTAATCAACATGCATAAGCCTTCCCCACAATGAATATGGGATGTCGATCTTATCCCTAGATCGATTGTAAACCACATGATTCCAAATACAACAATCCCGGTATAGAAGTATTTGACCGAGAATCTAGACTCAGAGCAGAGCCTCGATTTGCCAAATTCAACCACATAACCCAATCACAGTATGAGTTTGGGTGGCATTAATGCGTGGGTTCCTTGCAGGTCCCCCCACCGAACATTCACATATCAACGGTTCACAATGTTTGCGGAATCACCAATATGTCTGCTCTTTATCGGAGAGTTCAATCTCCGAAATGAATACAGGTTGTCGATCTTATCGAACGATTAGCGTTTGATCCATTAACTCCAGTGGATCTTGAAATCAATCTAATGACTGAGATCAGTTTCCTTCTGATGAACGACTTGTGTTCACTTCCGCTATCAGGTTCTTGATTAACTTGATTCGATTAGGGTTTTCTCTCACGATCTCGATCTGTAGTTGATCGAAGGGATTTCTACGATCTCTTAGTAAAGGTTTTTTACCTTTTGAGTCAACAAAGATTATTTGGTTCAAATGCTCCTGCATCATACAATCAGTCTTCACTGCTAGAGGTTCACACCTCCATCATTCGGGTTCTCCTTCCCGAATCATACCCTACTTGGTTATCCATGGCATACAACCGCCCTTTCTAAATTTTGTGCATAACAAGAGACAATAAAAATATTTCAGAAGGGATTCTCACCCAATCTTTTCATACCTGTTCTTGGCTGCTAGCACCCTCTTTCTGATTTTGACCTTATCAACAGTGCTTTAGGGGGGTTCTTACAGTCCTGTCAACAATATTTCAACCGCAACCTTCCCATAGTCATCCTCTGCCTGAGGTTGCCCATCATTGGTAACTATCTTCCTCAACAGTTCCAATTCCTTTTTTATACACAACATGCATCATTGGTTGGAATATCAATTAAAATGCATATATCATCCATTCAAATCCATAAAACATCTTCAAAATGTCCTAGCCTATCTTTATGCTCTTCATCACATTATCCTCAAAGGTTTTCATGAATGCAATACAAAGAGTTCTCAACTGTTTCTGCAGTAATACAATCATCATCACTATGGTGTCAAAACATTTACCTTTATTAGTAAATCAACTTTCTCATTCCAGAGGAAACATAACACATAGCAAGAAAGGAATTAGGGGCTCTCCCCTTTTTCCCACTCCTTCCACATAGCCTGGGGATTTCAACCTAGCTGAGTTATTTCTAAGGCCTTACTTCATTTGCTTGATGTGGCTTCAACCAATCCTATTCAATCAAACATACTCATTTATCCCTTCTCTTTTCCCAGGTTTACTTGTTCTCACAGCTGCTCATCTAAGACCTACAACTTTGTAATCAATTCAGAGTTATTAGGGTGGACGAGTGTTCCTCCTTTTTCCTCTTCTTGGCTTTTGCAATTTATTCCAGGTTGGGATCTCCCTACTCTTTTCCTTGAGTAGCCTTGGTTAGGCCCTACTCTAACCTTTTTGGATACAACAACATGCTTTAATAGAAAGCTTTTTGTTCATAGTGGGTCATGAACCTGTGCATCCTGCATATTATCATTCGGTTCTCATAGTGGTTAACATTAAGTTGTTATTCTTCCTCTTACACATTTTATTTTAAAATGTAATCCAAGATTCTTATACATACATGCTTTGCATCCCATTGCCCAACCTTCCGCAATTATTAGCGTTGTGACTCTGTTCTTCTGACAGATTCCTTACACAGTTTCCTCATGGGGAACTTCCTCATTGCATATCCATCAATATCTGTGATGGCCTCAACCTTGAATTAGCTTCAGCTTGTTAATAATAATTCTTTAAGGAACATAGACATGCATTCCAGATTATGTATCCACGCATATTCTAGTTTTTGTTAACTTACATCCATGATGTACTTAGCCATAATCATAATCCTAAGCCTGTATGTAGCTGTCATAGGTATGTTTCACAACCCACATACATCTTTACTTTTAAGATCAATCAACTCAGGATTGTTCACAATCCTTCTCATGTGATCCTCCAAGGCATAATCATTTGCCTCTTATCATGACAACAGAGCATCTTTGCTCATTTACTTTTTCATTTATTTATATTAGTATTTTCCGAGGAAGTGGATTACATTCCCCTCAAGCTATCATTCAAAATAGAAATTTCATGACTCTTTAGAATGGAGTCGGCCATGCATCCATGGTATTCATTCAATCTTGGCAAGCACAATGCTTGCCTCACATTTCACTCATCTAGGCAGTCACCTTGTGCCTTTAGTATACCTATACTCTTACATCATACATGTGCATCACTTGTATATTTAATATCATTCATACCTAACCGGTATTAAAATCAGGCTTCATATCAAGAAGCTTCACAATGCATTAAATCCATGCACTCAAGCATATACACACACAACCCAAACATTCATCATGGAATCTCATTGCTTGCACCTTTTTCCATGTCATTCACATAGATGGACACATCAGACTTCTAGATCCTTCTCCCAAGGATCTTCCAATTCATCCTTATGATAAGCCTCATAGGAACACTCAACACTGAGTTTCCCTTTCAGTTGAGAGCTTGCAGTCATTCACATGACATCCACATGGATGTTGAATTAGACATAGTCATAACTATGTTCCCTTTTTATACGATAACAACTAGCAAGAAAACCTTCTTGCCTCAACTTCTATAGGACTCACCCATCTCACCTTTCCCCTGGTCATGAGGAGTTGTATACTCTGAGTTTAATATAAAGTAGTAATTATACTGCAAAGGATCCTACCTGGTCCTATCAGATTCCTTTGAGCCCACAAAGGTATTAACCATTATATAATCAGCCATCATCAGTGCCCGAGGTTCCAACTGCCCATGCTTAGAGGCAGTGTTACGAACACCAGGTCATCTATCCTTCAGGATTCATCTACCCTTGACATAACCCTGCCACCTTCAGCTATCCACATTCAAGTCTTATTATTAATATTAATTAGCATATCCCTACTCCAGTAAGAGTAGTTATCACTTTGACAAAGGGTTAAAGAAATTCTTCTGCTGAAATTCAACAAGAATTCCCAAAATCACAGGTTCAATATGCATTCCTTCTCCTCAAGGAGTAAATGCAGATAACAATACCTCTTTATGTGACTCGTGCATGAGCCCAAGCAGGCCAAGTGTTGTAACCATGCTCTGATACCAATTTGTAACACACATGACCCCTAAGTGCTCTTTAAGGGGTGGGGTATCATAATTTCATTTTCCTTAACTCTCTCTAGGTTCCCCTTTCTTCAATATTGCAGGTTCTTCCAAACCCGCAGGCTCTTTCCTTGCCCCTTTGAAGGATTTTAGCAACAGGTGCTAGCTTTCCAGGCTAGCCCTTTCCTTCATATGACCTCAGGCTGTGACCACAAGCCTAACCAAAAGGCGCTTCACGACTTCAGGTTTCGGACTTCAGAGGATCCGTCCCCTTTACGATGATCACCAACATTCATCGACTTGTGAAGACTAAAGGAGTCGAGGCATTAACGCTTGTGCTCCTTCTTCAAATCTAATGGTCATGACAGACCTTGGATCCTTCCAAATGGATCTCGTCCATTCATCTTCCAAACAAAAGGATATTCCCTTTCGATACTTGAATCTCGTTATCCTTCCTAAACTTCGTCAATCATGAAGGACTTAAGAACTTTGCGCTCTTTCTCCTGAACTTAACACTTAGAAGAATTCTTTCGCGCACCCCTTGTGCTCATTCATCAAGTCTAGAACTTAAGAGGTTCTCGACCTCTGCCCGCCTCATAGAGACTTCGTGCATATCCACACTGCCTCACTTGAGCTTAACAGACTCCGTCCTCCTGGAGACTCAGGGCAACTAGGAGTGTCAACGTGCACCTGTGAAAACCGTGGCCAAGGTCGATGAACTCACAATTCCTGGCTCTACCTTAAACCACCACAGGGCTCAAGCATTTACAAGTACAAGTCATGTCCGAACCATATAATTTCTTACTTGCATAATTACACAATCAAGCAGAAATAAAAGGGATACAGTATAACCACTAAGCAATCATGCACATCCCTGAAAACGTTCACAGTATATCCAATTTCATTACACAGTTATAGTTCAATTACACAGGATAGGAGAATACTTATCTATTACAAGTTGCAACCATCTAACTGATTGTGGGTTTTTGCCTTTCCACCCAACCATAGGCTCAGTATTGCCATAAGGAGGTGGAATAGAGTTTCCTCCCCTGGAGAAGGTCCTAGGGGCCTACCCCACGAATCTAGGATGTTGTGGAAAGGTTGATCTTATACCTACGTTTAAGCTCATATGCTCCTCCGCATAACGTGCATTTTCAACTGCTTCATCTACTGACGACGGTTTCCACATCCGTACCATGGCCCTTATCTTAGGGTTTAACCCGTACACAAAATGCTATGCTTGTCGTTGATTAGTGTCCATGCATGAGACATATTTTACCAACTCCATAACCCTGATCTCGTACTCTTCAATGGTGTTGTTTCCCTGAACTAGAGCATGAAATGCTCCTACCTGTTGTTCCTCGTAGTAAGCCGACAAATATTTCCTCCAGAATCTTTCCTCAAAAATCTCCCATGAGACGGTGTCTGGGGTAAGGTGCAACTTCCTCTCTAGATTACCCCACCAGTTCAAGGCAATGTCCCTCAACTGAAAGATTGTTATCTTCACCTTAGATGTGGAAGCATAGTCTCTTAAGGCGAAACATTGTGCCATTCCTTCCAACCATGCCTCTGCATGTTCACTTGCATGACCCCCAACAAACTCTGGCAGTTTGATCTTCTGTAGTTCTCTAGTGATGTCCCCTGTGGAGGCCCTCC
This sequence comes from Picea engelmannii, assembly GCA_009831015.1. NCBI lineage: Eukaryota > Viridiplantae > Streptophyta > Pinopsida > Pinales > Pinaceae > Picea > Picea engelmannii. Next base: position 124,189 of record ML799528.1, on the reverse strand, counting down.
CTCTGAGTCCCTTGACGCTTTAGGGTTACCCACTCCAGATGGTGGGGTTTCCACTTCGACATCTGCTGACTCGCGCCCCTTTAATGTCTCATTAATAGCCTCCAAAGAGCGCAAAATGAGAGTTAATTCAGGCGACGGTGGTGGTAGTGTCGACGTTGGTGGTCCTTGCGACGATGCCCTTCGGCCTCGATTTCCCTGAGTCCTAACCATTTTAAATGATTGAATCTGCATCACCCAAATGCTTATCAGGGAAGGGTTTAAGGCATTCCACATTTGCTCAACTTATACTTGTAAATATAGGGTTAGGCGTAAGTTTTTTTTTACTTGTCTGTAAACAAACATTACTCTCTTTAGGGTAAGTGGCTTAGGTCAAGGTTAAAGCAAATAAGCTTGATAACTTCATCTAGGTAAGCTACTAGCTTTGTCTCCTTGCTAACTATGCTAGCACCATAATGTACTCGCCAATTACTCTAACTTAACTATTTAGTCAAGCATTTAACCCTTCCCTATATCAATATACGACACTCATATCAACCACCCTTATAATATTATTATTATATATATCCTTGCAATACCACACAATTTCCATATGTTTGTCATTCATTACTTTAATCTTAGTTACCCTACTATTTAACCCTTTATTTTGTAATACAACAATACTTTTTATTTTTATTTTTATAAAGGTTTATAACCATAAGCTATATACACCTTTATAATCCTTCAAACACACACACACACACACACACACACACACACACACACACATATATAT
>ML799528.1:93690-113928 GCA_009831015.1 Picea engelmannii | reverse complement strand
CAGTTGGAAAAGAGTCAGGCCAAGTACAAGACGAGACATGACAAGCATCGTGTTGATCATAGTTTCCAGGTTGGAGATGAAGTTTGGCTTTACATCAGTAAGGAGAGACTTAAAGGAGAAGGTAAAATGTTGAAACCGATTCGATATGGTCCTTTCAAGATTATTGACAAGATTGGTAACAATGCTTTTCGTTTAGATTTTCCTCCTTATATGCAGATGTATGCATTTTTTAATGTTGAGAATTTGAAATTGTATGAGCCTCCGTTGATTGATGATCAAAGAGAGCATGTTCAGATTCCTTCTATAGATGATTTTTCCCCAGAGTATCTTACAGAACTGCATGAAGACACCATCCTTGATAGGAGAATGTGAAATTCAAAACGAGGAAATGTGGAGTATCTTCGAGTTGGTCTTAAAGGTACAAATCCAAGTAAGGCCAAGTGGATTGAGGTTGGAAGGGTGAGGGAACTATACCCTCATCTTCACATAGACTAAAAATAGTCTTTTGGAGGTCCAAAAGCTTCCCAATGGGGAGGTGTGATCAGGGGATCAAATTTTGCTCAAAAATTCAAAGTGCTCGGAATCACTTCAAAATGGACGAAAGCATAGACCTCGTCGTTGCGAACCCAACGCAACTCGTTTCATCTCAAACGGACGTCGGGAGCGAGAGATATCGCAATTTGTTCGGAATGTCAGATAGGGGAAAAAAAGGACGTTGATTGTACAGTCTGACGTGGCAGGGCCGTACGACATACACTGACGTGGCATGTGATGATGTGGCAGTGTTTGGTTGGCGGCTGAGGGCGAATGGTATTCTGACATGTGGCATCGTTTTGGACAAGTGATTGGGTGCCACGTGGCCCAGTCATGGGCTACCACGTGGCACCCCAGTATTGGCTGTTGGTTTGTTAATAAAATTTTATGGAGTCCATGGGATTCGAACCCCGGACCTCCCCACCATGTAAAACCTTCACAAAGTCCGCCCGACCATCATACCGCCGGTTGTTCCTTATTGTATATATGGATTGATTTATATATATGTTTGGATTGTTAATAGTTGACGCGGGGTCCGGGTCGGGGCTTAGCCCCGACCCGTGGTCATATTGTTTGTTATATATATGTGACCATACCTGTTGTTAAATGGCGTGCGTGGGGGTGTTTTACATATAGCCCGTGGTTTTATTATATTTCATATGACCACCATTGCAAAGGGTGCGGGGTGTTTAAAACGGTTTCAACGGATAGCCATGCGCCCGACATTTGGCACGACCTTACTCGTTCTCTCAAAAAGTTAGCCCTTTTCTTATTGCGCCGGTCGTATGGACCCTCATGTGCTTGAGTGCTAGGCGGTTAGGGGCTGGCGCGCCCATAACCGTCCTACAGTTCGCACCGTTGGCGCGGTTGCGCCTGGTGCTGGGTTTTCACGCTTTAAATTGCGTGTGTGCTAGGTTCATGAGAGAAGGGTGCGATTTGTAGATGCAGAGACAACAAGCTTGAAGGAGGGACTTCCAAGAAGCATAACTTCTTCGTTTTTTTGGCCAAATGAGGTGCCGAAAAAGCCCAGCTAGGGGTTTTTGGACGCTCTGAAGCCATTGGAGCAGTCTGTTGGTCAGTTTGAGCATTGTAAGGCACATTTTTGAGCACTTTGAGCAATTAATAATAATGATCCATTGGAAGCTGGACCATGAGATGTAGCCCAAGAGAGGGGTGAACTCCTTTATCAATTTCTGTGTTTATGTGCTTATGTTCATTGATTATGCTGTTGTTTATTTGTATCTTGAATGAGTAATCCTTTAATTAATGTGTTGCAAAGTTGATCCATTTGCTTTTAACACATAGATTTTACTTGCAAATAATTTCAAGATTTCAAGTCTTCTTCATTTTTAGATCAACAAATGTCTAAGATAGTGGCGTTAAAGGAGGAATTGGAAAGACAAGTGGTGTAGAGACATGGGCAGAGCTTTTGTTCAAAGTGTTGTCCTATGTTAGGTACAAATGTTCAATGAAGGAGATGTAGTACACAATGCCTATAGTGAGCCAAGACATTTGTTATGAATATTGATGCCCTAATCAGATACATGGTCCTCGAATGGATCTAACGACCATGAGCAAACTTAAAGGCAACATAAAAAAGAACATCTGATAGTGTAGTAAGGATTCTTATTAATTTTAGATCTAATTTTTATAGTTATTATTTATTCTACTTTAATATAATTTTGGGTCATATTTATCAATATTCTAACTATTTCAAGTAGAAAATGGTTCGCACCTACTTCTAGAAATGGACTCAGGTCTCACCCAATTGTAGGTGTCAATATTCCCACAGTGCTTCACCTTCTTGACCAATATCTTATCACGTTCATTCATAAAGGGGGTTTTAAATTATGAAAAATAGAGTGAGTATATTGTAGGTATTGGTGGGGATGTAGGGTATGGGGGTTTATAAGTATTGGGGGTATAAAAAGGAGTATTTTGGTAAAAATAAGGGAGTTCTAGTAAAAATAGGGTTTTTTAATTGGAAAATTGTATTAGGAGGGGGCTTAAACAATGATCTGGGATCTTTTCATCGAAGTGACTTATAAAGAATTGTATTAAATGAACATAAATTAAAGTGCACCATAAAGAAGGAACATCTCAATAGTGACATAGGCATTAAATATGAACACAAAAACTTGATAACGGAGTTCATCCTTGGTGGACTACGTCTCTGGGTCTTGCTCTCAAATGGATAGGCCTCTTTATTAACTCGACAAAATAATTTGACAAAATACATAAGTATACATCATTCTGGAATTAAGCTGCAAAAGATTTGCTCAGATCAGAAAACAGACAACACCATTGAATTCGTGGAGTCAAATTACCCAAAAATGATTGTCTCCACGCCTCAATCTGACTCTGGCACTCCCGGGCCCTTGAGAAATCTCGTCTTGGTTTCTGTGCCTGCAACTTGCAATTAATTCACTGTACTTTGTCTCAAAAAACGTGCTCGGTCGTACCGTCGAGCACCCCCCTTCTCGTCCGTGGGAAAACTCAACATTTAAATTAAATGTTGGGTGGACTAACCAACAGAGTCATTTGGCTCAACGGTTGGCAGATGCTCTGTAAGGCGTTTGGATAGGGGGAGGTCCTGGGGTCGAGCCTGCGGGCCTCCCCTTTTGGGCTTATAGTTATAACAATATGTATGTGGTTTGAAACCACCGCCAAGTTTGGAGTTGTTGTTTAGATTTGTTAGAGTTGGAAGTTTGGCCACCAGATTTGGTGGGCCTTTTATTTTTTAAAATTCGATTTTGGGCCCTCATTGGGCATTTGCCCACTACCACGTGGAATCCCATGACTGGTCCACGTGGCACCCAACCATTGTCCCATGCCATCCACTTGCACAATCACCCTGCCACGTCTGGTATGGTCTGCCATGTGGCACTTCCTCATTGGTCCACATGTTGACTTGAAAATGAGTGACATGTGGTAGCTTCTAGTGCTGCCACGTCACCATGTTGATGTCAATATGACATGTGTCACCCCATGTGTGTGCCACGTATATTGTACAGATGTTGACGTCATTCATACTGATGTCGATGTCAGCAGTACAGATGTTGACTTAGCTAGGTTGACCAAAATTTGACCACGAATATCTTTGATCTGTAACTCTGTTTGACGAGTCGTTTACGTCGTTGGAAATATTGCGACACGATCTTCGCGATGACGCTAATTTCACTAAGTTTTGAGGACTTTGAATTTTTTCCCTTTCTCTATCTGTTGAGGCCATTATGAGCTTCCTGAGTTGCCTCTGCGAATTTTGAGTTGTCCTTAGTCTTCTCTGGATCCTTTTTGGATCATGCCTTCCCACTGAGAGATTTTTGGACCACCAAAAGCTTTCATCAATCAACAGATAAGTGAGGGAAGAGTTCCCTCACCTTGTCCTTCTCAATTCACTTTGCCTTGCTTGGATGTGTGCCCTTTAAGCCCACTCGAAGATAATCAACATCACCCCTGCGTGAAGTCTTTGTTCTTCTGTCCATGATGATATCTTCGTTTAACTCATCCAAGTACTCAAGAAAAAACTCATCAACTAAAGGTATTGAAACTTCCTCACCATGATCCATGATCATGGGAGGCTCAAAAAGTTTCGAGTTCTCCACATTTACAATTGAGTAGATTTGCATATAAGGTGGAAGATCTAGATGAAAAGAATTGGTACCTTTTTTCTCCAAAATAGTGAAGGGTCCATAACAAATGAGCTTGAGTTTCTTTCCTTCACCATTCAATCTTTCCTTGTTGATGTAAAGCCATACCTGGTCTCCGACCTGGAACTGATGATCAACCCTGTGTTTGTCATGCCAATATTTATACTGTGCTTGAATTTTCTCCAACTGTTCCTTGACTGCTTGATGTGCCTGTTGGATCCTCTGGATGAACTTGCGGGCTCTGTCTTCATTTATTTTTTCATTTGAATCGACATCTCTCCCATACATCAAGTCCAAAGGAACCTTAGGTAAATACCCAAAACATGTCTCAAAAGGTGAACACTGAGTGGAGGAATGTAAGGCTCGATTGTAAGCATGTTGTACATAGGGTATTTGTTCATCCCATAACTTGGGATGCTTGCTGCAGTAGCCTTGACGAAAAAGTACCATTGTCTGGTTAAAAACCTTTGTCTGTTCGTTGGTTTGTGGATGGAAAGCAGTGCTCGTATTCAACTTGGTGTCCATCATTCTCCACAAACTTGTCCAAAAATACCCAAGGAATCGAGTATATCGATCCGAGATAATGGATGTGGGTAATCCAAAGTGAACCCAAACATACTGAAAGAAGAGATTAGTAGTCTAATCAACAGTGATATGCTTTTTACATGCCATTAAGATACACTTCTTGTTGAACCTATCCACTACAACATACAAATAGTCATGACCCCTTTTCGACATTGGTAAACCCCCTACAAAATCCATGGAGAAACTTTCCCATGGATGGGATGGAACATGCAATGGTGAGTATAGCCCTAGTTTTCTATTAGTGGGTTTACAAGTAGAACACATCACACACCCCTTTACATATTTAGTTACAATTACTTTCATCTGAGACCAATAACAAAACCTCTGCAAATGAGCCATAGTTTTTCCTACCCAAAAATACCCAGGCATAAGAGAAGTGTGAGCTTCTCGTATTACATGGACTCGTTCACTTGTAGGAATACATAGCCTTCCAAGATGGTAGAGTAGTTTTCCCTGCAGACAATAGTTCTCTGCGTGTGCACCATGTGTTAGCTTCTCATATACTTCTTTAAAATCTTCATCAATGACATATTGTTCCACATAACTATCATGAGATAAAGAAGCATTCTTAAAAATAATAGAAGCAACAATAGGAGGTCTAGAAAGCATATCAACTACCTTGTTACTTGTACCCTTTTTGTACTTGATTACCAAATGAAATTCTTGCTGGAAACCCATCCATCTGTAATGTCGAGATTGTTGCAGTTTGGTCTATGCTTGGAGATATTGTAAGGGTTTATGATCTGTATGTATGATTGTTTCCTTCCTTAACAAGTAGTGCTTCCATTTCTTTACGCTTTGAACTAATGCATACAACTCTTTATCATATGTAGGATAGTTAACAAAAGCTTGGTTAAAAGTTCCAGAGTGGTAACATATAGGCTTACGATATTGCATCAATACTGCACCCATGGTGTACCCACTAGCATCTATCTCGATCTCGAAGCACTTCTGAAGATTCAACAGTGCTAATACTGGTGCGGTATTGATCTTTTCCTTCAAAGTGTCAAAAGATTTTTGTTGCTTTCCTCCCCACTGAAAAGTATTCTTCACACTGGTTAAGGCATGCAAAGGAGTTGCTATAAAGGATAAGTTTGAAATGAATCTCCTCCAATACTGGACTGCACCTAAGAAGCTCTGTATTTTGGTTACACTTTTGGGCTCATGCCAATTTACAATTACATCAATCTTGGAAGGATCAATTTTCAATTGTCCTCCTCCTACAGTGTGACCTAAGTATCCTAAGTCCCTCTAAATATAAGAATGTTGTCTAAATATACAATCACAAAATCATCTAGAAATGGCCTAAATACATCATTCATCACACACATGAAAGTTGTCAGAGCATTACAAAGCCCAAACAACATAACTAACCACTCAAACAATCCATGTTTAGTTTTAAAGGTAGTATTCCATGCATCATGTTCTGTAACCTTGATCTGATGGTATCCACTACGCAAATCCAACTTAGTGAAATAAACATCATTCTTTAACTGATCAAGTAAATCATCTATACGAGGAAGAGGGTATCGATTTTTCACCGTTATTTTATTTAAGGCCTGGTAATCGACACACATTCGCCATGTGTCATCCTTCTTTGGCACCATCACGATCAGAGAACCACAAGGAGATGAGTTGGGCCTGATGACCCCTTGATCCAATAAGCCTTGTACCTGCTTTTTGATCCCTGTCATCTCTACAACTGACATCTTGTACATGCCCACATTAGGAAGAGGAGAATCATGCTGAAGATGTATTTCATGTTGGATTTCCCTCTTAGGAGGTAATCCACCTGGTTCCTGGAAAATATCATCATACTTAGAAACACTATCAATTAATTCTTTCTTATGAGAAGGATCAAATCCTTGGAAAGCGTCGGATGTTTCGACATCTTTATCCCTTACGAACATGAGTACATATCTATTATTAGTGTTTATGAGTCTCTTCATTTGTCTGACACTAACAAGTGTCATGTTTACCCTCATGCTGTGGGCTCTAACAATATATTCCACTCCCCCCTTATTAAGGTGATATTTGTTCTCACGACGAAAGAAGACCGTGTTTCTATCATAAAGATAAGGACTCCCCAGCACTATGCCACATATATCAAGTGATACAACATCCAAATCCACTTCATTAATCAACTTTGAAGTAATAGCAAATCTGACCCTACATTGCTTGGTGACATTAAGTTTTTCTTTATCACATACCCAACCAAGAGGATAAGGATTTGGATGTGGTTTAGTTTCAAGACCCATCTTTTTGACAAGTGCTTCAGATATCAAGTTTACTTGGGAACCCAAATCAAATAATGTATCGATCTTAGTGTTTTTCGATACAACTCTTATATGAAACAATTCATTCCTCTTTCTTTCATCATCATGAGATTCATTACTGGAATTCAAACTACAATGAAGGGAATCTTTAACTTGTACTCCAACCATTGTGATCTTTCCTTCGTCCCCTAAATCAGAACCAATATCTTGTTGTACTGTAGCAACGGTCTTTGTCTTCCCCTTTCCACCAAACTGTTTCGATCTCTTCTCTGGATGTAGTTTCCAACAGTGTTCATCATCATGACCACTTTTCTTGCAATTAGTGCAAGATGGTTTTCCTTATTCTCTCTTTACAGTGGCGGTCTTTTTGTCCTTCCTTTTAAACTTCTTAAACTGCTTTTGTGGGAGATTGGAAGGTTTCTTTGTGGAATCTTCTTGAACATGCTTTCCCTTATTCTTAAGGTGAGTGGCTTGCACACAAACTTCGTCAAGACTGGTGGGGTTAAACAATAGCAAAGTATGACGAATATAATTGTGAAGTGTGCCAATATACTTCATTAAAGTTTCACAAGAATCCAAAGGAATGTTTAATGCAAGAGCTTTCTTCCCAAATTCTTTTGTGAAACTTTGTATAGCTTGACCTTTACTTTGTCTTAAATTTTGCCATTCCATCATTGCTTTATGTAAATGGATAAAATTTCTTCCTTATCGTTGATTTAAATTCTGACCATGAGGAAAGAAGATTACCACACTTACTTTTGTCCTGAAGTTTGCTCTCCCACCATACGAGAGCGGTGCCTTCCAGCCTAAGAGAAGCCAATTGCACTTTAACTTCCTCTTCATCAATATGTTGAACACGACAATATACTTCAACATGTTGGATCCAATTATCTAGATTTTCAGGATTAACATCTCCATTAAACATAGGTAAAACAAATTTTACATCAAGCTTTAATAATGGTTTCTTAAAAGAAGATTTATGGCTAGAATGATGAGATTGCTTAGAGGAAGAAGAGCTAGAACTTAATGGTGAAAATGGAGGCTCAAGAGGGTCTCCTCCAGCCCCTCAATTCGCTGAAGCATTATCACCAGCTTGTGCTTCCTTTTTCTTCCCTATCGTCTTCATCCTCTTCTCGTAGTCTCCATACATTCGCTTGACCATTTATGACATGCGATAAAAGACCATATGGAAGGTTTTCTCCTGTTCATCGCGCTTGTCCTCTTTTGCCATTTTCTTCCTTCAGGATGCATGACCAACTTCGGGATTGAAAGTCTTAAGAGTTCCTTCACCTTGCTTATGCTTGGCCCTAGTAAGCATTCACACTCAACAATACAAGTCAAATATGACTCCTCTAATACCAACATGATCTGGGATCTTTTCATCGAAGTGACTTATAAAGAATTGTGTTAAATGAGCATAAATTAAAGTGCACCATAAAGAAGGAACAACTCAATAATGAAGAGACATAAACATCAAATCTGAACACAAAAACTTGATAACGGAGTTCATCCCTGGTGGACTACGTCTTCGGGTCCTGCTCTCAGATGAACAAGCCTCTTTATTAACTCAACAAAAGAATTTGGAAAAATACATAAGTATACCTCATTCTGGAATTAAGTTGCAGAACCTTTGCTCAGATCAGAAAAGAGATAGCACCATTGAATTTGTGGCATCGAATTACCCAAAAATGACTGTCTCCACACCTCAATCCGACTCTGGCACTCCCAGGCCCTCGAGAAATCTCGTCTCTGTTTCAATGCCGACAACCTGCAATTAATTCACTGTACTTTGTCTCGAAAAACATGCCTGACCGTACCATCGAGCGCCCCCCTTCTCGTTCGTGGGAAAACTCAACATTTAAATTAAATGTTGGGTGGACTAACCAAGAGAGCCATTTCGCTCAATGGTTGGCAGATGCTATGTAAGGCGTTTGGATAGGGGGGGGTCCCGGGGTTGAGCCCGCAGGCCTCCCCTTTTGGGTTTATAGTTATAACAATATATATGTGGTTTGTAACTGCCACCAAGTTTGGAGTTTTTGTTTAGATTTTTCGAAGTTGGAAGTTTGGCCACTAGATTTGGCGGGACCTCCGCCATATTTGGTGGGTCTTTTATCTTTGAAAATTTAGTTTCGGGCCCTCATTGGGCATTTGCCCACTACCATGTGGCAGCCCATGACTGGGCCACGTGGCATCCAACCATTGTCCCACGCCATCCACTTGCATAATCACCCTACCACGTCACCTGCCATGTCTCGTACGGTCTGCCACGTGGTTGTATGGACTGCCACGTGGCACTTCCTCATTAGTCTACATGTTGACTCGAAAATGCCGAAAATGAGTGACATGCAGCAGCCTTTGGTTCTGCCACATCACCATGCTGACATCATCATGACACATGTCGCCCCTTGGATGTGCCATGTATACTATATGTATGCTGACGTCATTCGTACTAATGCTAACGTCAATAGTACAGATGCTGACTCATCCCTGTTGACTGGGCTAGGTTGACCAAAACTTTGACCATGAATATATTTTTATCTGTAACTCCGTTTGAAGAGTCATTTACATCATTGGAAAGCTTACGACACACTCTTCGTGATGATGCTAATTTCATTGAGTTTTGAGGACTTTTAATTTTTTCCCTTTCTCTATCTGTTGAGGCCATTCAGAGCTTCCTGAGTTGCTTCTACGAATTCTGAGTTGTCCTTATTCTTCTCTGGATCCTTTTTGGATCAAACAAAGGGATTTGGGGAGGTATTTATCAATATCTAGTGAAGTTAGGGGTATTCTTTAATATCCCACGAGCGAATGCATTGTGTCACAAGTTTATTGAATTGAGACCTCATGAATATTCCCCCAAAAATTGATATTCAATATGCAACTTTTGATATAATAAATATTTAGTAATAGATCAATCGACCATCAGGTAGTTGGTTCACATGCTTCTTAGAGGAGGATACACATAACTTGGCATCTCTGTAGATTTTGGGATCCAAACCCCTTGAGTGCATTGAAAAGTTCTAATATGTGATCTCGGTGTTAAATTGTGGTATGACATGGAAAAAGGCAAAAAATAATATACCTACTACACACACATGCATGAGAAAAAAATTGGGCATACCTTCAAAAGATTATTCCTACTACACACACACGCAAAAAATAAAAAATAAAGATGCCTACTCTTCATGTATGCATGGTTGTTTTTTTAATGAAGGTTGATAGTGAACACCATTAATTGTGACTACAAACATATAGAAAAGTTGTATATATATATATATGTGTGTGTGTGTGGGGGGGGGGATTCGAAATAAAACTGAGAGACCAAATAATTGTTGCCACATAAATTCAAGCTAGTAGGGTAAGTTGGTTTTACATGTAATTTGTGGGAAAAAATTGTTTCATGGCTTCATGTCATATTATTAGTCCATGCATTGGATTGACGTTTTGTATCACCATTATGATTTCCTATAATTGGTGAGAAAATAATGGGGGTTTATAATAAACAAAAATGAAGATGGAAACTATCCTCTTGTTGTTGCAACTATTTTTGAATTGGGTGTTGATGTGAAATGACCCTTCAACCTTGATTATGTTTATCAATTATCGTGGGACAAGTCTACCTAGAAATTGGTGATTAATAAAGTCAATTGCTACCAAAACACTGTGAAGCTTGCTTGGCATAATATTTGATCGGTATTTGAAAGATGCATCCATCTTTGAGTTTCCTAGTAATGCCTTTGTCATCTCCTATTTCGAGATTTTTTTTAGCAACTTGACTTTCTAGCTCTCTTACTAGACTCAGTGGCAAGTTGTTTCAAGAGTAAGTATGAGTTTGCTCGAGCCCACTCTTTTCTCCAGCATAAAACCAAGTAGGATGGGATTCACAAATTATGGAGAGGCAATTTGTTTCAAGAGTAAGTATGAGTTTGTCCGAGCCCACTATTTTCTCCAACATAAAACCTAGTAGGATGGGATTCACAAATTGCAGACTATGCAACTAGACTTTGCCTACAAAGGTGATCTCTCAAATATTGGTGCCTTTCACATATGATTGCCAGATGGCAATTTTAAGGAATGGATATCATAGTATGTGTTGATGGTTGTCAAAAAAAGATCGATGAATATGGTGTGATTCAAATTTCCAATCAGTACATATGATTCTATAAAGAAAATGCCTTATGGACTAATAATTTACCTTGGAAACCTATATAGGAAAACCAATGATTGATGAAGAATCGTGCATTTCATCTTTTTATATTCAAATTACAATATATATTACAAAGTTGTCCAAGGTTACTATAGAGCAATGAAACATTGTGATATTCTATAGTCCTCTACAATATGCTTCTATCTCTTTGATATGTTATTGTCTCCTCCACACACCTACTCATACCATCGAACAATAGGTGGCTAAGGAAAAACTGAACCCTTTTCCCTCCTTCTACTAGGTTTTTGGATAGTTATAATAGAGTTAGGTTTAGGGTTTCAAAAGCCTCTTAGAACCTCCTTGATGCTTCTAGAAGTCTCTAGTGGATTCCCACACATTACTAACTCCCCATCTTCATAATAAGGTGCATTATCATGGTTGCAACTTATACATATGGGGGAAATATCGACAATTATCTTGTTAGAGTCATAACTTTCACATGCCAACTTTATTTTAGGTGCATGAATAACCATTGGAATGATCTCATTGAGAAGAAAAATGTATTCCTACTGGCTAAAGCCTATGGTAATTATTAGTGGTTGCAAGGCCAAAAATGTTGTTTAGAACCCCAAAAAAATGCAATATAAGTTGATGTCCTAAAATCTTAAAAAATCAAAATCATCTCTAAGATGTCCCAAATTTTAATCTGCCTAGTCTAGAGCATCAATCAATTCATATGGTACTTATGTATATCCATTTTGGATCATCCCTCCCCATTTTTGGAGGCTTTTGGTCTCCAAATTCTCTAGTTTTGAAGGAGATAAGGAAACAATTTCTTGACTTTTTCCTTGGAGTACCATTTTGCCTTGGCTGGTAATTAGCCTTTCAGTCATCCCTACAAAAGATTTTGTATACCCTTTTGGTCATTAGGATTCTCTTTTTCAAAACTATGTCCTCTAATAATTATGTCGATGCATTTAGTGCCAAATATTCAATAGAACATAATGCTTATCCCTCTTCATCCTAAGTAAGCATGGATGGCTAATAGAGTTTTAGGTTCTCTACATTTACTAGTGAGTAAATGCGAATATAAGGTGGGAGACTGAGTCAATAAGCATTCTTGCCAACCCTCTCCAATATTTTGAAAGGCCCATATCTCGTGTATTTGATTTTATTTATTGGCCCATGTAACCTTTCATTATTAAGGTGGAGTCAAACTCTATGTCCCATTTGGAAGGCTTTTCAACCCTGCACGGATAATGTCTAACCTTGTTTTTCTCATTTCATTTATTCAATTTCTACTGAACATATAAGTGTATCTATTGGATTCTAGCTATGAACCAATATGCCTTCAATGCATCACTTGACATTGTTTCCCCTACTTAACCCTATCCATATACAACATCCAATGGTGAGGGTGAAAAACATTCAAAACAAATTTCAAAAGGGGACTTACTAGTGGAAGTGTGGACAAACGATGTTCTAGGAATGTTGTATGTAAACAAAATTTTCATCCTAGGTCCTCAGATGCCTATGATCGTAACCTCTCAATGTTGAACCAAAGTCACATTCACTACTTCTGTCTGCCCAACAGTTTGTGGGTGGAATGCAATGGATCTATTTAATTTAATATCCAATTTCCACTACAATGAAGTCCAAAATGTATTGAGAAATCTGGTATCTCTATAAAAATTCGTTCTCCTTGGAATCCCAAAGTGTGCCCAAACCCTTTCAAAGGACAAGGTTGTTGCTTCTTTTCCTTTGATGGTATTTCTACAAGCCATCAAAACACAAATCTTATTGAACATGTCTACTACCATGCACAAGTAGTCATACCCTCTTCTTATCCTCACAAGCCTCCAACAAAATCCATGGATATACTTTTCCCATAGCCTTGTAGGGATAGAAGTGCATTGTATAATCTTTGCTTCCTATTAATATGTTTGTTGGCGCAACATAAAATACAACCTCTTGTAATTCTAGTTACTTCTTCTTGCATCTTGGGTTAGTAAACATACTTCTGCAAGTTAGCTACAATTTTCACAATGCCAAAATGACCATCAACTTTGGAGGTGTGAGCCTCTTATTAGTTGTACTCTTTTGGGAATATGGGGTCAATTAAGGACTCCTTTGAAGACATGTGAGTGGATCTAGGGTGATATCTAGGGTTGTTCACTACTAACCCTAGAAAATCCTCCTAGTATATCACTAGTTCTTCAAAGATAATTCAAGGGAACGTTGTTCACAGTAACCTTCCAGGAGTTTTAACAAGAAGGGTTTTTTCAAGAAATATCCAAGGCCAGACCATCGGCCTGGGCCACATTACCTGCAGAATGGCCCTGAATACCAAACTGTAACGTACCCATCGACCGGAGTACCTCTAAATTCACCTTCTTGGGAAAATTTGAATTTATGTTACCAATCTTTAATTAATCAAGAAACATGTTACCATCACATGCAATAATCAAGAACATGCTAAACCATATAAGAAATGAATAACATGTTATGTACAACATTAACAACATGCATGTACATTATAAACTCATATTTCAGAGATAATAAATACATAGTGGAATATGAATTCACAGAAAACACAGAGATCACCTATCTTTAAATTAACCATTCACCAACTGGTTGCAGAAGTCGGACGTTCCACCCAACCATAGACATTAGTGTTCCAAATATCAACAACAGGTCGCCCCCAATCCAGGGCTATGAATTCAAAAGGACATGTCCTTGGCAAATTTTAACGCACAACCAATTATCAAGCTCTCACAATTTTCCCAACCACACGACAAATCCTAGTTTACCAACTCTCTTCCCCTTCAACCTGCACAACCCAAAGAAATGAACTTGTTTCTATGCAATGTAGTCCCTTAGGTTGTTCCACTTCTTTTTCCATGGCTCTAGTGCTACTGGTCAGGAAATCTCAATGCTGGAAACTCCAAGGATTCTCAGTTGTGGAAAATTCTCTCTCTATTGCCATTATTCTCATGCAGACATGCATCCATTCCCTCATAGAATAATCAATAATTAATTACAACCAAAAAGCAATGGTTCCTCTCTTTGCATAATTTGTCTCCCATGCCCAAACCAAGAGAAATAATGAACAAGGAACAATGAGCAAGGAACAATGAATGGTGAACAAACGAATGGCAAACCAACCCCCAAACAACCCAAAAGTGGGGTTTATATAATTACATGCAATAAAACACCACATGGAATTCCCCTGAAGAAGCTCATGTAACCACTTTTCCCAACTAAAACCAATGGGTAAATAAAATAATAATTAAAGGAATTATACCCTTTAGCCCCCCCTCTCTCATGGAATCATAGCCCCCTATCTTTGTCCTTATTCATCTTGCAGCCAACGATGTGTTTTATTATTAAACATATTCAATATATTACATTTATATGCACTCCATCCCTTTCAACTTTACAAACACTCCAACCTAAACATACCGGCTCACCAGCCTAAGTATCATATGTACAAAATACATTATTAATTTGGGGACTCAAAACCGAGGTATTACACGTCCCTCCTTATTTTGGCACTATCCTCAATGCATATACAAAAGAGAGAAATCAAAATTTCAAAAGTCTTCAAAAAGTTGTGGGTACTCTGTCCGTGTGGCATCTTCATGCACTGAAGTAGCATCTTCATGACCGTAACAAGTCCATTGAACCTTTACCAATCCCATGGCTCGATTCCATAACACCTTGACCTTCCTATCCAATATGTTTACGGGATGGAGCCAAAAGCTTCCTTTTGGCTCCACCTGAATCAAATTCCAATCAATAATATGGTTAGGATCATGCACATACTTTTTCAAGAAAGAGACATGAAATAAATTATGCACATTCATGGAAACAGACAATGCAAGCATGTATGCAACTATCCCTATTCTGTCCAATATCTCAGATGGACCAAAAAATCTGGTTGTTATCTTTGTACAACTACCCAAGTTTAATGAGCTCTTCTTGGGCTTCACTTCCAAAAGCACATGCTCTCCCACTTTAAATTCTCTAGTTGTCTTGTTATTATATTCATAACTCTTTTGTCTATCTTGTGTTGCTTTCAAATTCTGCTTAATTTTAACCATTTGGTCTTCCATGTCCTTGAGCAATTTTGGCCCAAGCACCACTCTGTCTATTGGGTTGTCCCGACACACTGGAGTATTGCATTTTATACCATATAAAGCTTCAATTGGGCTCATCTTCAATGAAGCTTGATTCCCATTATTGTAGGCAAACACAACCAAATATAAGTAATATTCCCACTTAGATGGTTTATCCATCACATACATTCTCAACATGTCTTCAATCAGTTAGTTGACTCTCTCTGTCTTCCCATGTGACTGTGGATGGTATGTTGTGCTAAAATTTAGATTTCTACCAAATCCTTTAAATAATCTTCTCCAAAAGTTTCAAGTAAACTTTGTATCTCCGTCTGAAACAATTGCCTTAGGTATTCCATGCAACCTACCAAATTTCGTTATGTAAATTTCTGCAATATTAGTTGTTGTATGAGTCATTGTTACGGGAACAAGATGAGCAACCTTTGTCAATTTATTCACCACTAGAATTATTGAATCATTTTTCTTTGTTGTCCTGGGAAATTTAGTAATAAAATCAATGGTTACAGCTTCCCATTTCTTCTCTCAATTTGGCAATGGTTGTAGCAAACCCGTTAGGTGTATATTTTTAGCTTTCACTCTCTGACATTCCATACATCTGGTAATACAATCAACAACATCCTTCTTCACTCTTGGCCAAAATTATTGGCTTCTTATTTGATCCAAAAATGATCCATAGAAGGCTAAGAACAACTCAGAACACAAAAGAGAAACTCAGAATGCTCATAATGGCTTCAACAGACAACAAAAGGACAAAACTTCAAAGTTCCCAAAACTTAGTGAAAAGGCATTATTGCAAAGAGCATGTTGCAAGCTTTCTAACAACGCAAACGACTCGTCAAATGGAGTTACGAATCAAAAGTTATAAGCGGTCAAAGTTCAATGAAACTTGGTCAAAATTCAAAAGTCAAAAGTCAATAGTCAAAGTGACACGTGGCACCACTGCAGGGGTGACATGTGGCACGTCTGTACAACTGAGTTGGCATGGGATGACGTGGAAAAGATGGAAGACACGTGGGAAAGTTAGGTGATGACACATGTCAATTTGATGGGCAAAATAGATTGTGACAAGTGGCAGTTTTGTGGACAAATTATATGGTGCCACGTGGTAGTTTTGTGGACAAATTATATGGTGCCACATGGCCCATTCATGGCCTGCCACGTGGAAACCCTCCAATGGTTGGTGTGTAAAATTTATATGATTCCCCAAGAGTCAAACTAATGACCTCTCATTATCCCAAAGGCCCCACAACTTCGCGCTACCACTACACCATACTATAGACCTTGTTAATATTATGGTACATATTATATTTAAAGTTTAATGTTTATGTATGCCCCAAAGGAAAGGGGATAGGCCTTCAACCCAACCCATGATTACATGTATTTTCCCATACGACCACAACCTCTGCTAGCCTTAGGGGCTTATGCCAACTATCTGCCATTTTAGTAGCATATTCCACTCATGACCTCTCCTTATCCCAAAGGCCCCACAACTCCGCGCTACCACTACACCATACTATAGACCTTGTTAATATTATGGTACATATTATATTTAAAGTTTAATGTTTATGTATGCGCCAAAGGAAAGGGGATAGGCCTTCGATCCAACCCCTGATTACATGTATTTTCCCATACGACCATAGCCTTCGCCAGCCTTAGGGGCTTATGCCAACTATCCGCCATTTTAGTAGCATATTCCGCTATATTTAACATATCCACCAAACTTAACCATCGTCAGAATCTCTGCCATCGGTTTAGCAGCGTGCCAAATTTGTACGCTAAAAAAGGGAGGCCCGTGGGATTCGACCTCGGGACCTCTGCTAAATAAGTGCCTAAATTTAGCCTCCGCTAACCACTATACCAACCACTTCATCAATGCATAACCGCCTCCAATATATTATATAAAGGGGGTCAGTGTCTCGGGACAAGAGCATGAGAGAGGCATGTGAGACCAGGGCACATCTGTACAGTACGGATTTGGGCGCATTTTCCAAAATTTTGCACGTATTTTGAGATTTCTCAGTCAATTATTGCAGGAGCAGTGGCACGCAAACCGAGGCAAGGGTGCCTCTTGGGCCAAAAAGCGTCCAACTTGGATCGAGGCGTGGAGACAGTGATTTTTAGGTAAAATGATGCCACAAACACAATGGTGGTGTTAGTTTTCTGATCTGAGCAAATATTTTGTAGCTTAACTCCAGAATGTGGTATACTTATGTATCTTGCCCAATTCTTTTGTGGAGTTAATAAAAATACCTACCCATTTGAGATCAAGACCTGGAGACGTAGTCCACCAGGGACGAAATCTGTTATCAAGTTATTTGTGTTCATATTACATGATTGTGTCTCTTTCCTTTTGAGATTTTCCTTCTTTATGGTGTACTTTTGTTTATGCTCATTTAATACGATTCTTTAATAAGTCACATGACGAAAAGATCTTGGATCATGTTGGTATCAGAGCAGTCGTCTTTGACTTGAATTGCTAAATATGAATGCTTACTAGGGCCAAGAATAAATAGAGTGAAGGAACTCTTAAGACGTTCAATGTTGAAGTTGGTCGTGCATCTCGAAGGAAGAAGATGGCAGAAGAGGACAAGCGTGATGAACAGGAGAAAAAATTTCACATGGTATTTTATCGCATGCCAGAAATAGTTGAATGAATGTATGGAGATTATGAGAAGAGGATGAAGAAGAAAGGGAAGAAAAAGGAAGCACGTGCAGATGATAATGCTTCGGTAAATCAAGGGGCTGGAGGAGATCCTCCTGAGCCTCCATCTTCGCCTTCAAGTTCTAGTCCTTCTTCCACTGAGCATTCTCATCACTCTCAACATTCTAACCATAAAGCCTCTTTTAAGAAACCATTATTAAAGCTTGATGTAAAGTTTGCCTTACCTATGTTTAATGGAGATTCTAATCCTGAGAAACTAGATAATTGGATCCGACAGGTTGAAGTATATTGTCGTGTTCAACATATCAACGAAGAGGAAGTTAAAGTGCAATTGGCTTCTCTTCGGTTGGAAGGCACTGCTCTCGTACGGTGGGAGACCAAGCTACATGATAGAAGTAAGTGTGGTAATCTTCTTTCCTCATGGTCAGAGTTTAGATCATAGATAAGGAAGCAGTTCTATCCATTAAGGTATTTACATAAAGCAATGATGGAATGGAAAACTTTGAGACAGAGTAAAGGTCAGACTGTACAAAGTTTCACAAAATAATTTAGGAAGAAATCTCTCGCATTGAATATTCCTTTGGATTCTTATGAAACTTTAATGAAGTATATTGGCACACTTCATAGTTATATTCGTCATACTTTGCTCTTGTTTAACCCCACTAGTCTTGACGAAGTTTGAGTGCAAGCAACTCACCTTGAGAACAGGGGGAAACATGTTCAAGAAGATCCCATGAAGAAACCTTTCAGTTTCCCACACAAGACTTTCAAGAAGTTCCAAAGGAAGGACAATAAGATCGCTACAGTAATGAGAGAAGGAGGAAAACCATATTGCACTCATTGCAAGAGGAACGGTCACAATGAAGAACACTGTTGGAAACTACATCCATAAAAGAAACCAAAACAGTTCGGCATAAAGGGGACCGTTGCTACAGTGCAACAAGATCTTGGTTTCGATTCTGGAGATGAAGAAAAGATCACGACGGTTGGAGTACAAGGTAAATATTCTCTTCATGCTAGTTGAGGTTCCAATGATGAATCTCATATTGATGAATGAAAGAGGAATGAGTTATTTCATATACAAGTTGTATCTAAACATACTAAGATAGATACATTATTTGATCTGGGTTCCCATGTAAACTTAATATCTGAATCACTTGTCAAGAAGATGGGTCTTATAACGAAACCACATCCAAAGCCTTATCCTCTTGGTTGGCTATGTGATCAAGCAAAGCTTAATGTCACTAAACAATGTAGGATCAGATTTGTTATTACTTCACAATTGATTGATGAAGTAGATTTGGATGTTGTACCACTTGATATATGTGGCATAGTGCTGGGGATTCCTTATCGTTATGATAGAAAACTAGTCTTCTTTCGTCATGAGAAAAAATACCACCTTACTAAAGGGGGAGTAGAATGAGACGAACAAAGTTCGCTCACACAAGAATTATCCAAAATATTTGGGATATAGTAATCAAATCCATATGGACAAATATATATGTAATAAGAATGAATAATAAGATATAGATGATTACAATTGAGAATGAGGGCTCGTTTATATACCCACACAGGGGTGCCCTTTACCAATAGTCATGTCCTTTGAGACATGACATTTCATTATTAATAATTATTATTTATTAACTATTATTATGTTATGAATATCTATTTATGTGTATTTATGTTCATAACATTGCCTTCCCCTTAAAAATGCTTTGTACTCAAAGCATAAGCACTGGAAGGCTTCCCTTTGAACTTTTGTTCTAGCTCACAATGTCTTCTCAAATCTTCTGTGCTTGTAGTTGCGACTCTCGATGAAACAAGATGATATAACCTTTGAATTCCCAAACTAATGTGTTGCATCTTTTGGGGAGTGATCCATCCCAAATCTACTTTCATTGGAATTGTTTGATGATTGATTGTTCCAAGTTGTTGATTTTGTCTTCGTTCTTTTTCACTGTGGTATTTTATTTGTTTGTAAGAAGAACATTGCTTAGTTTCCTCTTTTCTTAGTCGTTGGTCAAAAGGACTCTTGTGATTTGGATGATGATAAGGCATCCTAATCTCTTGTGAATTTTCCTTGGAATCATATTCTTTTGATGGTTGTAGTGATCTGTACACGTAAGCATTCTTTTGAATATGACCATTATTTGAATTTGTATTGGTTCCTTTTTCTACTGTTGAGATTTGAGTGTCAGATAAATTCTCTATTGGATTAGTCATTGTTTCCTTGTCGATTAATGAT
>ML799528.1:43158-91463 GCA_009831015.1 Picea engelmannii | reverse complement strand
TGATATATTTATTGTTCTTGATTTCTTGGTAGTGAAATATTTTTCAACAGAATCTTGAGTTTTATATGGCCAAAGGCCTGAATTGGTCAAAGACCGAAGTTCCTAAGAACTTTGAAAATTTGAATGGCCAAAGGCCTGGTTGGTGGTCAAAGACCAAATTTCTCAGAGAAACTCTAAAACGATGGGATTGGCTAAAAGACGGATCAGACAAGGTCTGATAAAGAGACTGGCCAAAGGCCGAGATAAGAAAAATGAAGCTCTGATACCAAATGAGATGAACAAAGTTCGCTCACACAAGAATTATCCAAAATATTTGGAATATAGTAATCAAATCCATATGGACAAATATATATGTAATAAGAATAAATAATAAGATATAGATGATTACAATTGAGAATGAGGGCTCGTTTATATACCCACGCAGGGGTGCCCTTTACCAATAGTCATGTCCTTTGAGACATGACCTTTCATTATTAATAATTATTATTTATTAACTATTATTATGTTATGAATATCTATTTATGTGTATTTATGTTCATAACATAGAATATATTGTTAGAGCTCACAAAATGAGGGTAAATACGACACTTTTTAGTGTAGGGCAAATGAAAAGACTAATAACCACTAATAAGAGAAATGTACTCATGGTCATCAAAGAGAAAGATGTCAGGTCATCCGACACTTTCCAAGGGTGTGATCCATCTCAAAAAAAGGAATTAATCGATATTGTTCCTAAGTATGATGATATTTTTCAGGAACCAGATGGATTACCTCCTAAGAGGGAAGTCCAACATGAGATACATCTTCAGCAGGATTGTCCTCTTCCTAATGTGGGTATGTACAGGATGTTAGTTGTGGAGATGACAGAGATCAAGAAGCAAGTACAGGGTTTATTGGATCAAGGGATCATTAGGCCCAGTTCATCTTCTTGTGGTTCTTCGATCGTGATGGTGCCAAAGAAAGATGGTACATGGCGAATGTGTGTCAATTATCGAGCCTTAAATAAAATCACAGTGAAAAATCAATACCCTCTTCCTCATATATATGATTTACTTGATCAGTTGAAGAATGTTGTTTATTTCACTAAGTTGGATTTGCGTAGTGGATATCATCAAATCAGGGTTGCAGAACATGATGCATGGAACACTGCCTTTAAAACCAAACAAGGATTGTTTGAGTGGTTAGGTATGTCGTTTGGGCTTTGCAATGCTCCGACAACTTTCATGTGTGTGATGAATGATGTATTCAGTCCTTCCCTGGATGACTTTGTGATTGTATATTTAGACGACATTCTTGTTTTTAGCGGGACTTGGGATGAACATGTAAGGCATGTAAGACAGGTATTGAATACTTTGCAAAGGGAAAAGTTGTATGTGAAAATGTCAAAATGTGAATTTGGCAAGACTGCACTTGTATACTTAGGTCATATTCTGGGAGGAGGACAATTGAAGATTGATCCTTCCAAAATTGAAGTAATTGTAAATTGGCCTGAGCCAAAAATTGTAACCGAAGTCCGAAGCTTCTTGGATGCAGTCCAGTATTGGAGGAGATTCATTCCCAACTTCTCTTTTATCGCAGCTCCTTTGCATGCCTTAACCAATGTGATGAACACTTTTCAGTGGGAAGGAAAGCAACAAAAATCTTTCAACATTTTGAAGGAGAATATCAATACCGCACTAGTATTAGCACTGTCGAATCTTCAAAAACCTATTGAGATCAAGACATATGCCAACAGATACGCCATGGTTGCAGTAGAGAACTATTGTCTGCAGGGAAAATTACTCTATCATCTTGGGAAGCTATGTATTCCTACAAGTGACTGAGTCCATGTGATACGAGAAGCTCATACTTCTCTTGTGGATTTTGGGGTAGGAAAAACTATGGCTCATTTGTAGAGGTATTGTTATTGGCCTTAAATGAAAGCAATTGTAACAAAATATGTAAAGGGGTGTGTGATGTTTTCTACTTGTAAGCCCGCTAATAGAAAATTGGGGCTATACTGACCACTTCCTGTCTGATCCCATCCATGGGAAAGTGTCTGCATGGATTTTGTAGGGGGTTTACCAATGACCAAAGGGGGTCATGATTATTTGTATGTTGTAGTGGATAGGTTCAACAAGATGTGTATCTTGTTGCCATGTAAAAAGGAGATCACTATTGAGCAAACTGCTAATCTCTTTTTTTCAGCATGTTTGGGTTCACTTTGGGTTACCCACGTCCATTGTCTCAGATTGGGATACTCGATTCCTTGGGGATTTTTGGACTAGCTTGTGGAGAATGATGGACACCAAATTGAAGAGGAGCACTGCTTTTCATCCGCAGACCGACAAAGAGACAAAGGTGGTAAACATAACAATGGTACTTTTGCTTCGAGGTTGCTGTAGCAAGCATCCTAAGTTATGGGATGAACATATACCCTATGTACAACATGCTTATAATCGAGCTTTACATCCATCCACTCAGAGTTCACCTTTTGAGACATGTTTTGGGTACTTACCAAAGGTTCCTTTGGACTTGATGTATGGGAGAGATGTCGATGTGAATGAAGAACAAACAAAGGAAAGAGCCCACAAGTTCATTCAGAGGATTCAACAGATACACTAGGCAGTCGAGGAACACTTGGAGAAGAGTCAAGCAAAGTATAAAGCTTGGTATGATAAGCACAGGGTTGATCATTAGTTCCAGGTTGGAGACCGGGTATGGCTTCACATTAGCAAGGAACGATTGAAGGGTGAAGGCAAGAAACTCAATCGCATCCGATATGGACCCTTCACTATTTTGGAGAAAAGCGACACTAATGATTTTCGTTTAGATCTTCCACCTTATATGCAGATCTACTCAGTTGTGAACATAGAGAACTTGAAACTGTTTTAGGCTCCCATGATCATGGATCAGGATGAGGAAGTTTCAATACCTTTAGTTGACGATTTTTCACCTGAGTACTTGGATGAGTTACAGGAAGATATCATCCTGGATAGAAGGACAAGGACTTCACGCAGGGGTGATGTTGATTATCTTCGAGTAGGCTTAAAGGGCACACATCCAAGCAATGCAAAGTGGATTGAGAGGGACAAGGTGAGGGAACTCTTCCCTCACTTACCAGTTGATTAATGAATGTTTTTAGTGGTCCAAAAATCTCCTAGTGGGAAGGCGTGATCCAAAAAGGATCCAGAGAAGGCTAAGAACAAGTCAAAACTCACACAAGCAACTTGGAATGCTCAGAATGGCTTTAGCAGACAACAAAAGGGAAAATATTCAAATTTCTCAAAATTCAAGGAAAAGGGCATGATCACGAAGAGCGTGTCGCAAGATTTCTAATGGCGCAAACGACTCGTCAAAAAGAGTTACAGATCAAAAGTTATATGCGGTCAAAGTTCAGTCAAACTTGGTCAAAAGTCAAAAAGTCAAAGTGACATGGCGCCACTTCAAGGGTGGCATGTGGCATGCTCGTAGAGATGATTTGGCATGAGATGATGTGGCAAGGATGGAAAACACATGGGCAAGTTAGGTGATGACACGTGTAAGTTTCATGGGCAAATCAGATTGTGACAAGTGACAATTTTGTGGACAAATTATATGGTGCCACGTGGCCCAGTCATGGGCTGCCACGTGGCACCCCTCCAATGGTTGGTGTGTAAAATTTATATGACTCCGTAAGAGTCGAACTCATAACCTCTCATTTTCCAAAGGCCCCACAACTCTACGCTACCACTACACCATACTATAGACCTTGTTAATACTACGATACCGATTATATTTAAAGTTTAATGTTTATGTATGTGCCAAAGGAAAGGGACTGGGATGATTACATCTATTGGCCCATATGACCACAAACTCCGCCAGCCATAGGGGCTTATGCCAACTATCCACCATTTTAGTAGCATATTTTGCTATATTTAGCATATCCACCAAACTTAACCACCGCCATAATGTCCGCCATCGATTTAGCGGCGAGCCAAATTTGTATGCTAAAAAAGGGAGGCCCGTGGGATTCGACCCTGAGACCTCCGCTAACTAAGAACCTAAATTTAGCCTCTGCTAACCATTATACCAACCACTTCATCAATACATAAACACCTCCAATATATTATATAAAGGGGGTCTCATCAGTGTTTTGGGACAAGAGCACGAGAGAGGCGTGTGAGACCAGAGCACATCCGTACAATACAGATTTGGGCACATTTTCCAAGATTTTTCCTGTATTTCGAGATTTCTTAGTCATTTATTGCAGGAGCAGTGGCATGCAAACTGAGGCAAGGGTGCCTCTTGGGCCAAAAAGTGTCCGACTCAGATCGAGGCGTGGAGACAGTCATTTTTAGGTAAAACGACGCCACAGACGCAATGGTGGTGTTATTTTTCTGATCTGAGCAAAGATTCCATAACCTAACTCTAGAATGAGGTATACTTATGTATCCTTCCCAATTCTTTTGTGGAGTTAATAAAAAGACCTAGCCATTTGAGATCAGGACCCAGAGACGTAGTCCACCAGGGATGAACTCCGTTATCAAGTTCTTTGTGTTCATATTGCATGATTATGTCTCTTTCCTTTTGATCTTTTCCTTCTTTATGGTGTACTTTTGTTTATGCTCATTTAATACGATTCTTTAATAAGTCACCTGACGAAAAGATCCCAAATCATTATTGCTTCAATTGTTTTCTGGTAACCGAGATGTCCAACATATGGAACATTATGCATTTCTTTTAATACCAAATTCCTAAGTTCTTCAGAAATATGAACCCAAATTCTATTGTTATGCATAAGTAGTCCATCTTCTTTCATCTTATACTCTTTAAATTTCTACTGTACATTTTCCCATTGTAAGTTTTATTTTATGTGTAAGTAATGTTGGTTTGTAACATCAACATCTAAATTTTTTCTCTTTAAATCTGAATTATGCATACTAATGGTTGTAGCATGCATGACATGTACGCTTCTGTTGAGTGCATCGACAACTTTATTTTCTTTTCCTTTGATATGATTAACATCAAAGTCATATCACTTAAAAATTCTAGCGATGTTGTATGCCTCACATTCAAAGTTGGTTGCTCAAAAAGACATTTCAAACCACTATGGTCTATCCTTGATTCAAATTTCTTTCCCATGAGATAATGTCTCCACATATTCAATGCATGAAATATGGCAGCAAACTCCAAATCATGTGTGGCATCATTCCTCTCATGTTCTTTAATCTTTCTGGACTCACAACTAATGACATGTCCATTTTAAGTGAGGACTCCACCAAATATTTCCTTGTATGCATCTGTACATACCACACAATTCTCATTTGGGTCATTAATCTTCAAAATAGGTGCACTAGTAAGTAATTCTTTCAATAAATTGAAATTTTCTTCACACTTTGTTGTCCACTAAAAAATAATTCCCTTCTTTTGTAAAGAAGTGATGTGATGAACAATCTTAGAGAACCCTTCTATAAAATCCCGTACTATCTAGCTAATCCCATGAAAGATATGACTTCTGAAACCTTCCTAGGTGTTGGCCATCTTCTAATGACTTCAATATTTTATGGATCGACTGTTATTCCTTCTTTTGAAATAATGTGCTCCAAATAATGGATATGTTCTTGGTAAAAATAACACTTGCTTAGCTTGGCATACAATTGATGTTCCCTTAGAACTTGCAACACCAACTTCAAGTGATGTTCATGTTCTTCCTCAGACTTAGAATAAATAAGTATGTCATCCAAGAACACAGTGACAAACTTATCCAAATAATTTATGAATATGATTGTAGGCCATTTGGGGGTTACTTACTATGGGGGTTACACTTTGTTTGATTACGCCCCATCATTTGGTTACTCCATGGGAGGTGGTTCGCCCTCCTTTGTTCATGTTTTTCCCGCTGATCTGTTGTTCTTGCAGGGGGGATCTGGGAAGTGAATGGACTGAGGTAGTGTGCCATGGCTGATTAGATGTGGGACTATTGGTTTTCCAATGAGAAAATGAATTCCTGGGTGCTTGGATGCATTGGCATGTTGAGTACAACTGTTCATAGTTGAGAATCCTTGGAGTCTAATGCATTGATATTTCCTTACCAGTAGCACTGGAGCCCTAGAAAGAGGTGGAACAACCTGAGGGAATGCATGTGTAGAGAAGGGGGTTCATCTCTTTGGGTTGTGGAGGCTGAAGGGGAAATATATTTAGAAATTAGGATTGTTTTGTAGTTGAGAAACTGTGAGAGTGATTATTGATTGGTTTGGGAAACTCAGAGTTGGCCTAGGACCCGTCCTTATGGATTCATAGCCCTGGCTCAGGGGTGGCTTACTATTGAGAGTGAATGAAAAACAACACCTATGGTTGGGTGGAACGTCCTTTGTATGCAACCAGTTGGTGAATGCTTATTTATATATAAGTGATCTCCATATGTTTTCTATGTTATGCATAAGTCATTGTGTATTATTATCACTGGGATGTGTTTATGACATGTTGATTTTATGTTGTTAATTGTTGTGCATGGCATGTTTAACATTTATTTGATAGATATGCATGCTTCTTGATGACTGCTTGTGCATGTATCATGCTTCTTTATTAATTAATTGGTATAAAAAATTGGAAATAGGCCAAGAAAGTGAATTCTTGAGGTACCCGGATCGATGGGTACATCACAAATTGGTATTAGAGCTTGGTTGTAGAACTTGGGATGCATGGGACTACTATGGATCAAAAGATTTTCTTTTGCACAGAGGTCTAGCCGACCGGGTGCTTGGGTGGTTGAACAGTCTCTTGAGAAACTAGGAAATTTCATGATTTTTTTCGTGAAAAAAATCAATCTTTTTTTAGTCATCCATACAGTGACATCAACATGAGATCCACGTGGCAGGGTGAACTTACGTACAACACAGGGCCACAGTGGCGGGTCATCGTGGTGGACACTATGGTATCTTGATTCTGGATGCAATGCAAAACGTGTGGTGGATTTGTCTTTAAACCAGAGTGGTCAAATCAAATCGCCGTAGTTGACAATCGTTGGATCTACTGGGAGTGGGTGATAGTGGATGGAAAACATCCGGGTATCTGGGAATCCAGAGTCACTTGGGGTCAAGTCCTGTGGAAAAGGGGCTAGATGTCGGGTGTGGGGACTTAGGCATCTAGACATCTTAAGGTCCTTGGAGTGAAGTCTTGTTGTTGAGGGACGAATCCATATACCTTGGTGCATGAGAAGTTTTAAGCAGAATCTTTCCCAAAAGGAACCACACAAGGTTTTTATGTATCCATATGTTCGAGACATCGGAGAATCCGAGCATCTAGAGGATCTAGCATCGAGACATTTAGGAGAGTCCCAAACCCAGATATGTAGTGCAACCAGGAGCATAATTGTTAGATGATTGGGTCTGTCAGATCAAGTCATTTCTAGCTATTAATTGTTGGATCCATCGGAAGCAGGTGGCAATAGGAGCATCTGGACATCGGGTATTCGGAGTGCCTCGCGGTGAATTCATGGTGAAGGGGACTAGATGATGGATGGAAAATCTGAGGGAGTCGAATGCTACGTCAGAATACATAGATACATCAATGATATGAGTCAGATGACGTGCCGTTGATACATCAACATTGGTGTCAGAAGTGCCAGGTAGGAACACAGAGTCAGCATGCCATATCATCGTACTATAATAGAGGCATGTTAGTTGAATGGATGTGTTAGCGATCACGATGGCATGCCACATTGGTACAGTGGTATGTTGATCTTTGTAGCTCCGAGAGGTATTCCCACTAGAGGCCAAGGTGCCAGGCATGTGGGAATTTTCGTTGGCACCAATTTTGACTTTCGTTTTAGAGAAATTGGCCTAGAAATAAGGCTATGACCTCTTGGGCAAGTTGATGGTATTTGTGGGTTTGTGTGGGGATGCCACACCCACAAAGATGATTAAAATATTCTGATTAATTGTTGAGTTTAGGAAGGGCTCCTACACTCACTCATTGGAATCCTATATAAAGGAGAGATGTCATTATGACAATAGATCAATCAAAGTGTGGCATTATGGAGTTAACATAAGTGAGTAAAACACTTGTTCTAAGGAGTATGGAAATTGTGGAAATGAGACTTATTCACCTAGGCGATCTAGCCTAGGTTTCTGGATGAGAATGTGAAAGTGAGGAAGGACGCATGTGCGAAGAAAATTGAGTTTATGAGATTATACACAGTTTGCATGAAGGTGAACCACGTATATATGCGGATTGCAGAAGGATGGAACACGTATAGGGTATACTCAGTTTGTAGGAGAGAAAACAATGCATGTATGTGAATTGACAGTTAAGTGAATCACGTATGTAGTTTTCTAGGCAGGTATAGATCCGTACAGGATGAAAAGTGATGTCGGTAAGCCGTACAAGTGATCTACAAAAGATTCATGGGCACATGAGATTTCTAGAATATTGTTGAGGTTTGGTTTTTTTATTTGTATATTGGAGAACAAGTTTGTTCTCATCTTGGTGACTTTGAAGGACAAGGTTGTCCTCAAATTTTTTGGTGATATTGTATTGGCTGGGAGGGTTGTTTTTTCCCTCAAGATTTATGATGTTAGCAAGATTACATAATTGAAATTTGTGCATTGATGTTTCATCTCTGATCTTTGTGTTTTTGTTGTATATGTTTTTAGTCAATAATTTTTTAGTGTAAAATTGTTCATTGATAACAACTAGGGTTTTATTGTTAGATCATTAGGAAGCAATTTTCAGATCTGAAAATTAGTCACATAGAGTTGCGTGTGAAAATTGATGTGGTTTCAGAGCTTGGGATTTGAAGAGAAGGGATTATCTTGAGACACATTTTTGGTCACAACACTAGAAGAATGTTGTTGTTGTTCTTGTCCTTGATCCCGACAGTTCACCATGGAAAATTGGCTAGTGGATAGTGGAGCTTCTGATCATATGACAATGTCACATAAATCACTCACCATTTTATCAGAGTAGAACTCATTATTGCAGGTGGAAATTGGAGATAATGCCAAGTATGCAGTCAAGGGAGTTGGAACAACTTCATTTCAATTGAGGTCTAGAAAGCCTCTCAAGATGAGTGAAATGTTGTATGTACCAGGACTGAAGAAGAATCTACTCATTATCTTTGCCATGGAGGACAAAGAGTATATAGTGGCATTGATTAACGGGCAGGTTCTTGCTTGGCCAAAAGAATTGAGTCTTGACTGGGCAGAAGTCATTGGGACCCGTGATGATAGTCTCTACAAGCTGGCAGGTCAACCAACTCAATCCCTGGTACATGACAATGATAACCCATGCGAGATTTGGCATAGGAGATTGGGACACTTGCATCACCAAGATTTTCTAGTGTTAAGAAGGATGGCCACAAGTCTCCTAGAGTTTGGAACTAAGCATCAAGTAGTATAAAAAGGTTGTGAACTTGGAAAGAATGTCAAGGTTACTTTTTCAAGCAACATAGGTCCAAGAAGATCCTGGACTTGGTACATTCAAATGTGTGTGGACCAATGTCAGTTCCATATGCGAGTGGTTTCCGGTAATATTTGAATTTCATTGATGATTATTCTAGGAGAACATGGATCTTCTTCATGCATACCAAGGATGAAGTCTGTAGTCGATTCATGGAGTTCAAAGATCTGGTGGAGAATTAGACAGGGAAGAAGGTCGAGGTCTTGAGGTCATACAATGGGGGTGAGTATACTTCCATCGAGTTCAAGAAATTTTGCAAGAAAGTAGCAATTAAGAGGGATTCGATAGTACCTTTCAACCCTCAACTGAATGGGGTCGCCGAAAGAAAGAATTGGACGATACTTGAGGCTACTAAGGCAATGTTGCATGACCATGATTTACCAAAGATGCTCTCGGAAAAAGCATGGAACATTGCAGTTTTTGTTTAGAACATGAGTCCTCGTACTATCTTGGAGGATAAGTCTCCTGAGGAGGCATTCTTAGGAGTGAAACCAAAGATAGGGCATTTGAGGATCTTTGGTTGTCTAGTATACATTGATGTTCCCAAGGAGAAGTGGAAAAAGTTAGAACCTTCTTGGAGGAAGGGCACATTTTTTGGATACAACGAGACTTCGAAGCCCTGTTGGATCTACATTCTAGAACAATGATATGTTGTGGTCAGTCAGGATGTCAAGTTTGAGGAGGATTTGGATTTAAAGAGGTCTATTGAGATCACATAAATGGTGCTGAACAAGAGGCTTCAAAGGTTGAGGAGAGTACAATACTACTATGTATAGAGGAGCGAACCTTAGATCATTAGGAGGCATCAGAGGAGTCTGTGGACCCAATGGATCCCCCTAGTAACCGAGACATGAGACCTAGATGGCTTTGTTAGACCTTGAAGGTTGTCGAGGGACATATAGTCCCCAGAGATACCCGCAGAGAAAGAAGACCTTCATAGAGATTTGGATCATATGCGACTCTTATGAGAAATATCATTGATTCCAAGCCTTCTAGATTTGAGGAAACAACATACCAATAGGTTTGGAAGAATTCCATGATTGAGGAGTACCAATCCATCATGAAGAATTACGTATGGGATATAGTTCTGAGACCAAAAGGGAAGTCAGTAGTAAGTTCCAAATGGATATACAAGATCAAATATGTTCTAGATGGAAGTATCGAGAAGTATAAGGCAAGATTCGTATCTAGAGGGTTCTCCCAAAAATAGGGAGTAGACTACGAGGAAACTTTTTCTCTAGTAGCTAGGTATACTTATATCAAGACGATTATTTCTCTCGCTTCAGTCATGAGGTGGAAGATTCATCAGATGGATGTGAAGACAACTTTCCTTAATGGTGTAATAGAGGAGGATGTGTACATAGAGAAACCTCTGAGATTTGAGGTACATGAGAAGGAGTCTCATGTATGCAGATTGAAGAAAGATTTGTATGGACTCATCCAGGAACCTCGAGCATGGTACTCAATGATTCATGGGTATTTGATGAGCTTGGACTTCACTAAGAGTGAAGCAGACCCCAACCTATATCTCTTACATGTTGGTAAGAGTCCTCTCATATTGATTTTATATGTTGATAATCTATTCCTCACAAGGGATGAGGAACTCATTTCCAAATGCAAGAAGGATTTGGCTTTAGAGTTCGAGATGAAATACATTAGTTTGATGCATTAATTCATGGGATTAAAGGTGTGGCGACAACCAGGCGAGATCTTTCTTGGACAAGGGGAGTATGCAGTTGAGATACTAAAGAGGTTCAAGATGATGGACTGCAAGTCCATCAATACACCTATTACCACCAATCTGAGAATGTTGGGAGCTTCAAATTCCAACTTGGTGGATCCCATGATCTATAGGCAGTTGATTGGTTTGTCGATGTACTTTGTCAACACAAGGCCAAATATCTGTTTTGTTGTTAACACCTTGAGTCAGTTCATGGTTGAGCTGAAACATGTGCATTGGGTGGTAGTAAAACATGTGCTTAGGTACCTCTGAAGTACAGTTGGATTTGGTCTTAGATGTGTCAGGACTGATGGATTTAGGCTACATGGATATTCAGACTTGGATTGGGCATGAAATGCAGTTGAGGGGAAGAGTACTTTTGGTGCTTGCTTCAACTTGGGATCAACAATAATTTCCTGGTTCAGTAAGAAGTAGACTTTTGTGGCACTTAATTCAACAAAGGTAGAGTATATGGCAGCCAGTTTGGCAAGTTGTGAATCCATTTAGCTTCACAAGCTTCTTGCAGGGTTATTTGGTCAAGAGTTGGAACCTACTGTGATTCACTGTGACAACCAAAGTTGCATCAAACTCTCGGAGAACCCAGTGTTTCATGATAAGTTGAAACACGTTGAGATTAGATACCACTTCATCAGAGACAAGGTGTAAAAGGGAGTTGTGAAGATCCAACACATTTCAACAGATGGGCAGATTGTAGACATTCTCACCAATCCCCTAGTGAAAGGGAAATTTGTTTACTTCATAGACAAGCTAGGAGTGGTGGAGAATACCTCGCTAGTTAAGAGGGAGTGATGATTTTTTTAGCTTCGAGAGGTATCCCCACTAGAGTCCAAGGTGCCAGGCATGTGGGAATTTTTGTTGGCACCAATTTTGACTTTCATTTCAGAGAAATAGGCCTAGAAATTACGTTAGGGACTCATGGGCAAGTTGATGGGATTTGTGGGTTTGTGTGAGGGTGCCACACCCATAAAGAGGATTAAAATATTCTAATTAATTGTTGAGTTTAGGAAGGGATCCTAAACTCACTCATTGGACTCCTATATAAAGGAGAGATGTCATTGTGACATTAGATCAATCATCTAGTGTGGCATCATGGAGTTATAATAAGTGAGTAAAACACTTGTGCTAAGGAGTATGGAAACTGTGGCAAGGAGACTTCTGCACCTAAGAAATCTGGCCTAGGGTTTCTGGATCAAAATGCAAAAGTGAGGAAGGATGCATGTGCGAAGAAAATTTAGTTTTTGAGATTATACGTGGTTTGAAGGAGAGCAAACAACGTATGTACGCAGATTGACAATTAAGTGAATCATGTATCTAGTTTTCTGGGCATGGACAAATCCGTACAAGCTGACAGGTGATGTTGACAAGACATACAGGTGATCTACAACAAATTCATGGGCAAAGGAGATTTCCAGAATATTGTTGAGGTTTGGTTTTCTGATTTGTATATTGGAGAATAAGGTTGTTCTCATCTTGGTGACTTTGAAAGTCAAGGTTGTCCTCAGATTTTTGGTGATATTGTATTGGATGGGAGGGCTCGGTTTTCCCTCAAGATTTTGAATGTTAATAAGATTATAGAACTAAATTTTTTGCATTGATGATTCATCTCTGATCTTTGTGTTTCTGTTGCATATGTTTTCAGTGTAAAATTGCTCAGTGATAACAGCTAGGGTTTTATTGTTAAATCACTAGGAATCAATTTTTCAGATCTGAAAATTAGTCACATAGAGTTGCATGTGAAAATTGACATGGTAAGCCTTGCAGGTGACGTGGGAGCACCGTGGGAGCCACGTTGGAAGGGGAACCAGACAAAAAATTAGAGGTTGGATGGTTTTTTGGGGGGGGAGTCCCTTAGTGGTTTTGAAAACCACCCAGGGAGGGCCTGACCCAATGGGTGATTTCCACCTCACACGTGCCAAAACCAACGAGATCCGTATTTTGGACCCCCCCTTTTATTAGTCAGGTAGGTCATGGGGGATGCAAAGGATCTCAAGCATTGATCCTCCATCCACCTCCACTGCCCAATTAGGAAGACATCCAAGTTTGTACATCGAGTTAGACTTGCGGGTTGGGACCCACACATCCTCGCAACAAAGGGAATACGCCATGTGGTCAAATGAGAGAGTGATGGGATGGACATCTAGGCATCCTGAGATCCAAAAGTTCCTTATGGTAAGCTATTATGGAGGAGTTGGATCCAGATACCTTGGTGCATGAATAGTTTTGAGTGGAACCTTGACCCAAAGGAACCACGTAGAGGACATTGTGTATTCGAAATAGTAGGATGTTTGGGAATCCAAACATCGAGAGGATAAAGAATCAAGACATTTAGTAGACTCATGGATCATGGATATGCAATGTAAAATTATCACAGAATCGTCGTCAAAATAGAAGCATCAGATCAATTCATTCCTGATCGTGAGTCTTTAGATCTACCGAAAGTGAGTAGCACGCGAGGGGGGGGGTGACATCCGTATATCTATCTGGAGTCCCTCGGGGTGAAGTCCAATTGAATGGGTTGGATGTCAAATGTAGACCTTGGAATCCGGGCATGTGAAGCTACTTGGGCAACTTGTCATCTAAATGGGTTAGATGTGGGATATTAGCATCTGGGGGGTCTCGTAAGATAAGTTGTTGTGGAAGGGTTTGGATCCCAAATGTGGACCCTTGCATCCGAACATCCAGGGTTCCTTTTGTCACGTTTTTTTGTGGAGGAGCATATGCCATATGTGGAGCCTTGCATCCAATTATCTGGGCATCTGGGGGTCCTGCAATGCGTTATTGATTACTGAGGAGTAGATTTTGGATGAGGAGCCTTACATCCAGGCATCCAGGGTTCCTCAAGGTAAATATATTAGAAAGGGGTTTGGATTCCAGATATAAAATTTTTAATGAGGTTAGATTCCAGGTCAACGCTATGTCATGATATGTAGATGTACTGTGGATTCCACACTAGCCAGTCCACGTAAGCAATCGCAGGATCACCAAGGAAGTGAGGGCATAGATCTGGAGGTTAATGGGTGGGTGGTTGGGGTCTTGCCTGGGCCAATACCTAGACCGTGGAACCTCGTGGTGGAACTTGGATATCCAAGGATCTGAAAAGATCTAGAGTTTTTCAAAATGGGACTTTTAGAAAGGTTTGGATTCCATATGACCAAATATCTGGAGTTTGGGAGAGTCCAAATGATGGATATCTGGTCATGTGTTACAACAATGGTGTAACATATCCTATTCCAACATGGAAAGAGATCCACACTGACCATGCCACATATGTTGGTTGTACAGTGGGGTCCATTTGGTGCCAAGTGGCACAATGAGGTCATCACAAGGAAATGCCCAAGAATTTCAAAGGGGCATAACTTTCTACTCCGAGCACATAATTAAGAAAAATAGTAGTCGTTGGAAAGCTCTTGGAGAGAGGAATCCATTCATGTATCTAGAAAATTGTTTTGAGCAACATATTTCACAAACAAGATGATTGGTGGCCTTAAGGAACATAAAATTTTGTTGCAGACAAAGTTTTCCTTGCAGAATTGAAAGTACAAAAGTGCAACTTATTTCCTGTAGGAGTGTTACAGTCATGGAGGATGCCCAAATATCTCACAGTTGTGGATATGAATTTAGAGGACTACATGTCAACATGGGAAAAATGTAGAAGCAAATTCCAATAGAAGAAGTAGTAGGGTGGACCCAGTGAAGTTGGTTGAGATATGAGGAGTCTGTAGAAGGAAATGCATAATTATAAAGCAGATAATGAGAGGAGGAGTTTTGGAAGCAGTTCAAGAAATGTTTCTAGCAATACTTTTCATAGTAACAATATGACAAGAAGATGCAAGAGTTCCTTGAACTCAAGCTGGAAAACATGGCCATGGAGGAGCGTGAGAGAAGATTTTTGTAATTTCTAAGGTATGTGGACCTCATTCAAGATGGAAAGATCAAGAGTTAGACTTCTTGAGTTGGTTTCCATTATTCTACAAGGGAAAAATGTAGTTTGATGAAACCAAGCAATTTTAGAAGAAGCCATATGGAAGGCTAAGTGTTTGTATGAGCATAACTAAAGGAAGTTCGTAGGAAAGTTGTGCACATCAGATATGGATTCTAATTAAGAAAGGGAATTGCATGTGCAATTGGTACACCTAGAGGTGAAAGAATGAATCATGAAGCCAACAGGTGAAAAGTGTCATTTGCATGCACAAGGAATTAAGGAGGATTCCTTAGCCTCGAATGTAAAAATCTACTACAAGAGAAGAGAAAGTATCTCATAAGGTGAGGTATGACTCATGGAGTGGGTGAGTCATCTCTATGTGCAAGCATAAGGAAGGAAAAAAAAACCAATAATTGTTAGCTATGACTAAGGTACTTGTATCTAAGAGTGTCCATAGTAAGAAAGTTGCCTCTCTTATCATAGTTCATAGTGGAAGTAGGGTATAGGTATAGAGAAATTAAGGGAGCAGATTGGTCCTAAGTGGACAATACAAGGCTTCACAAGAAATTGGTAAATGCAGTAAAGAGAAGTTTTTTAAATTGAGCAAGGTCAATGTACAATTAGAGATAAAGGAAAGGGATGTTGTAATTCTAAAGGATTAAAATGGTTAGAAAATATTGCAGTGTTGATATTCATCTAGAGTAGTGCATGTTACAACACTACGAGTATTGAAAAAGTTTAGCCAAAATAAAGTTGGGATAGGATTATCTGCTTAAAGGAAGCAACTGTGGGGTGGTAGCTGCCAGTAAGACATATTGGCTGGAAATGAAAAAATATGGAACAATGGTGCACAGATAAGCAAAATGATGGAAGTATAGAGAAACAAGATGTACAAGAATTCAAGGACAACCGACTACAAAAATAAATAAATAAATAAAGTTGAAATAATTGTGCATTGGAAATCATAATGGGAGTGATGCATAATGCATATAAAAAAGATAGAATGCATGTGCATGAAGTAGGCATGATGAGATTAAATGCTTAGTGCATACCGATGGGAATTTTGTGCATATGGACATGTCTGGACATGCATATAGCATGAGGGTAGACTAGAGTAGTTTGTTGATGAATTAATAATGATGTGATATTTGAATAAGACTAATGATGGATTGTGTATCTAGGAAATTGCTATAGCAATGTTGAAGATGTT
This sequence comes from Picea engelmannii, assembly GCA_009831015.1. Classification (NCBI taxonomy): domain Eukaryota; kingdom Viridiplantae; phylum Streptophyta; class Pinopsida; order Pinales; family Pinaceae; genus Picea; species Picea engelmannii. Next base: position 75,170 of record ML799528.1, on the reverse strand, counting down.
GATGATATTGTTGCATATGAAAGCCATATGTATGAAGACAAATGGGGATGGTAAGAATACTAAAACAAAGGTTAGAGACGAGAGCTTGTGAGCTTCTACCAAATATCAGTTGATTAGGTAGCATTAAGTAATTTGACAATAACCATGCATTTATGAATTTAAATGATGAAGGGAATCGAGGTAAGAATTCCCTCAGTAAATTTTCAATATTTGAATTGATGTATAAGGCATGAGGCCTTGGTTATATAAAGACTATGTAAGGCTTGAATGTCCTTATGTGAAATTTAATTGCATGTATTATGTTGGTTATGAGAGCATAACCGAGTGAAGTCAAGAGATATACTCTTGTTATAGCAATGGATGTCAATATAACCAACCATGTATGAAACCATTATGTGGTTGGATATGGAAGGCGATGTAATGCTATGTAAGTGCTCAATTGTCTTCCCTTGTATAACCGACGTTTGGATTGCAACCTCTTTGCCGACACTGAAGAACACTCAAGAATTATATTCCTAGTGTTGTGTATGGGTTGAAGAGGAAGGTATCTAAATGATTGAACAAGTAAGTAGGGAAGAGTTTGGATAATGTGTTGAGGCATTGGCTAGACCTTCCAACTTACCATGGTGTAATACATGACATAGTATGTGGTATTCTAGAATCAATGCATGGATGGATTGTGTAGATGTGGCCATAGGTAATGGTACACTAGTTTATTTATTGGTAATGTTTGATTTTATTATGAAAACATTGGGTGTTGATAATGCATCTGTAAGGAATGATAGTTTTCATTTCGGTTAATATGATTACCAGACATGGGTGATTGAAATGTTATTATGTACAATTTTGAGAACACTTTGTGAGTTGTTGTGATAAATATTGATGATTTTTTTGGTTGTATGAAAGTTGAGGATATTGCGGGAATAATGGTCTTGGATATGGCAGTGGTGTAAGCCCATAGGGAATAGTAATGCATGTTGTTGCAAGAGCCAAACATTATGAGAGGTGTTTTTATCCTAATACACACCTACAAACATGGAGAAGCCTCTAAACCACTTGGTCTATCCTTGGAGGCACAAACCTGAATCCAGACCCACTGTCACCTCAATCTGGATTCCTTTCATCTAGGTTCACTCCTAGGGAATCCAAGCGGGGTAGACCCTATTAAACTATGTGAAGGTTTTGTTAAATGTTCTATAAGTTAATTAATTTGTTGATTAGGGAGACCCAACTCAATGACAATCAATCAATGCAATATGCAGTCTTTTAATGACAAACAAACCTTTATTTTATAAACAATTAGACAAGTGCCTAAAGATTATTAAATTCCACTTATTGAAAAAATATTCACAAAATGTATCTTTACAACTTGAAAATAAAAAATAAATTTATCCACCCAATGATTCACAAAATAAATTTACATATAAACAATTACTTCCCAAAGAATTAAAAAATGCTTGAAAAATAATGTGAATAACTTGCATAAAATAAATAGAATGTAAATTCTTGAAAATAAATTCTTGAAATAAAAATTGCAAGTGTTTAGGTTGATTTTAGTTAATTTTAAGTTTCTTTTTAACTTAGTGGTTTAGATGTGAGGAGTTGCAAGCCTAAGCTAGGTGACTGCCCCAAGTCCTTATCCCTTAGCCCAGAGGAAATGTTGGGTGCTCAATAAGAAGAACAACAAGGTTCTCCCCTAGCTCCATAGGTCAAGTCCAAAGTGCTTGGGAGCTCAAAAAGGAGGGCACTTAGTGTCGTGAAACCGTTCTTGGCTTCAACCCCTTCAATCCTCCACAAGTCACCTTATTTTAGTGGCCAAACAATAACATAAATGGGTGCCTAATTAAACTATCCAATGATCCAGATTATTTTTGGCACGAAATGAGAGAAGAGATATAATAAAGAAATGTACATAGATATCTCGGATATCAAATAATATAACATAAATGTATCAGAGATGAAACCATAAACACAAAGATACAATAATACACAATTTTATTATTATTCATGAGCGAAAATATACAAAGACTGTAAAAATACAGAGTGAAAGACTCGCTAGAATGGTGGCATCTTATCTACGAGAAGAGATGTGTCCGCTACTCGCATTCGCAAGAAGATGATTTTACAATGTGGCTCCAAAGACTTTTCTTATCATAAAGAAAATCCAAAACCCTAACCTCGGAAGATGAAAAGCCAACAGTTTTGTGGACCTCGTTTTGGGTAGTTTGGTGTATCAACTTCCCGAGGGAGTAACTTTGGCATACGATCTCCGTTTGGGGTGCACAATAGCTCGTTGGAAAGGTATCGTTGAGGAGATTGATTTTTGGGGCTCAATTAGAGCCTTTGACTATTATTGACAAGCTCTATCCAAAAAAACCTTCATTGAGGCCCTCAAAATGGCCCCGGAAGTTAAAAATTGCTAAAAATAGTAAATTACCAAAATTGCCAGAAAACTATTTTGATCTAGTTGGAAAAGGTGGGTGGACACCGATATCCACCTGGATCAATCCTCCCTCCTTAGGAAGAAATGGTGTCCATTGTGTTGAGTGCCCGGGGGAGAGGGAAAAGTGTTTGTTGAATCTGCATCTTGATGAGTTGCTTGCCTTGTTGGAGAAGTTGCGCTTCTTAGCTTGTTGAAGGTTGTCACGATATTGTGGCTAGAAGGGTTGGAACTTTTTAACCATTCTGGCTACATGAGATTCATGTGTGTAGAAGGAATCTTTACACTTTGCTGCAATCTTGTCGACCTGCTTCTGTTGGATAGAAGGTGCTTGGACTGAGGCTGCATTGGTGTTCTTCTGTTCACACTTTGAACAGACTGTTAGTCCCTAAAGTTGCACTGACTGTGAGAGGGTGCAAGCTAGGGCATCATCAATTTATTGCAAAGTGTTTTAAAGGTTTTTATGATTTGGTTTTTTGAGTAAGGTGGTTGAAAACTGGCTCAAGAGTATTGCATAACATGAAAATCACAATCAGAACATAGCATATCCCATTGTCTGGTTAAAACATAGTCACATAGATGAATTAGACAAATAATAAAAGAGAGGAGGAAGCTTCCAATTTTTCAACTTCACATAAATCCTTGTCTCAGAATATCATAAAGAAACAAGACCATCAGCTTGATATCAAAACTTGAAAATAATTTCCACAGTAAATTTTTCACTGTATTAATTAACAATCAAGAAACAAATGCATTGCAATATGAATAATGAATTTCAAGCATGAAGAAAGAAAACATAGTAGAAAAGAGTGTCTAACCATCCATATGCCTTTGCTGTTAAGTGTCAAATAGAATAATAATGCCTTACAAGGAGTTTCAGAATAAGTCCTTTGGATATCCAATTTTTCGACCTAAACAAAGTCTTTCCTTTGCCTATTTAAACCATCCATAAACCTCCAGATCCTATCATCTAGTGTACTCTTAATGACTAGATCTGAATAGAATCTATCTACTAGGGAAGTTAGCTCAAAAATAGATTTTACAATCCAAAAATAGATCATTTCTCAACAACTTGATATTGTATGATCTTGCCAGCATTACGTTTGATTCTACAAAACAAGGATTAGTTTGATCTAATCATACAGTTCGAGGTCTTTGCATTTCACAAGCCAAAAACAAGTAGATATTGCCATATTTCCTGGAAAAAAATAAAATTATGATTGTAGCAATCTTCATGAAACCTTTAGGATATAATAACAATAGTAGATTTAGCAGTTTTCTGTTTGAGCTTTGTGGTAAGCACGACATTGTGCCAATAGAGTCTGAAGTTTATTTCTCTGAGTTCTTTGAGCAACACCCTTTGCTCTTTCTTCTTCTTTTTGAAACCTTGAATCCTTTCTTGCTGACGAGCATTCCATTGTTCTATATGTGCCTTTTCTTTCTTCAACTGTCTCACTGTCTTCTGGAGTTCCTTGATCCTTTCTTTATCAGTTCTGATTTTAACCTTGAATTCGGGGAACTCTTCAGAATGTGCAGGCTCATTCAAATTTAAGGCAACCTTGGGTTCTCTCGATTTAACTTGGTATTTAGAAGCAAATCCCAAGCTATGTTCTTCATCATAACTTACCGAATCCATGGCTTCAGGCATATCTGATATGTGATCTGAGTCTACAAGGTAACCCTTTTTATTCTCAGGAATCTCACTGATACCTTTAGCAATTTCTTTAGCTTTTTCCAATCTGGTTGTAGCTCTCGTTATAGGTCCTGTAGATGATGAAACAATCTGTTTACCTTTCTTTGCTGGTTTCTTATGTAATGGAGTTCCTTTTGCCTTTTTCCTGGTACCCGCTTCAACATCTTTAGAGTGATCTTCTATAACTATGACGTTTTCTTCTTTGATCGATGGATTAAACAGGGATTTAGAATTCAACCTGTACTTGTTGGTAACCCTAGTAGAATTCCTTCTAGGTTTTTGAGACGCAGACACACCTTTATCCTTTGTCCTTTTGACTGCAGCGCCCTTTTTACTGGTTGATGGTGATTCATGCTTGACTGTAGTTTGAATATCAAAATCTTCATCTGAATATTTTTCCCCTTTAACATCTTCCTCAGAAAACATTTCGATTTCTGGATCCAACTTAGGTCTTTTACCTTTGCTATTCCTCGTCATCCCGATATCAGACATTTCTTCTTTAACAGGGGTTCCATCAATTGAAATATTTTGTTTCTGTGTAACAATATTTTTTCCTTTACCTCTCTTCTATTTGCTGGACTGTGTGTTAGGATTTAAGGATTGCATGAGCCAGCTCCAGGGTTTCTGAAATTCTTTCAAAGCAGACACAACTAAAGTCTTAATTAAGACTTGATGAAATAGGCTGCTCTTTGCATTGGTGGAGAGTGACTGCACTCTCTTTGACATCTTTGTTAAGCTTTTGAGTAGAAGTAAGGCATATTTAAGGGATAATCGACATTTAGATGCATTAGTATCCTAATGTGGTAGATATAGACTAGTGAGAATCTACCTTCGCAGGTGATATACCCGTGGATAACGATCAGAGAAGTGTGCCATTTAGGTCTAATCCAGCTGCGAGGAACTCCCCTTCTCCAATTCGGATTTTGCTTATCTGGAAGCATGAATTGATTGACAAACTCTGTAACCACATGTTCTCTCTTACACCATCTTTCTCCTCCAACCACCAATTTGTAAGCTTTGGTAATTGTCTGTTTTGTCACCAATATCAGCTTCTTCCCGATCTCCACTTTGTGACCATCAAAGTTCAGTGCAAACTCCATAGAGACCTTCTCGTCGTAACCTTGGAAAGTGGTAAGGAATTCAAACCACCCGACATCTCTCAACCTTTGAGCCATCTGAGGATAAGCTTCGAGGAGTTCAACACCCTTGGGTTCTAATCTGACTACCTGTCCGCTCCTCTTAGGTGCCACCAAAACACAATGCTATAACTGGCACGATTCGGATTCTGAATTTGCCACCTGCAATATGTTAGTATATACCTGTTCTTCTGAGAAAACACTTGCGCCTAAAATTCAGCAAAATCAGACATAGAATGACAGGTTTAAATAATGATCGTTGAGAATTGGATGATTTGAAATGGGTCCTTTGCGAGTACAGAGCAATCCGATCATGTAATGGTTTGAATCATAAAATGATTCCAAAGATATTGTGGGACACATGCGAATTCTCAATCCACAATCTGTGTCATCATAATGAAATCTGGGTGACGGGTGCATATTAAGGCATGATTATCTTTGCGCTATGGGAATAATGCTATTCTAGTAGCGCTATTAATGAGTTAGCATAATTTGAATTTGTAAAGTTCAAATAGGCATATGAGTGACACATCATTTAAAACCATGTCTTAAAACTCCAAACTTAAAGAAATTATTCAAAAAGATGAAATGTAAACCATAACAAGCTAAAAACAGTGATTAAAATCAAATAGAAGCAGATAATGAAGTGCAGGTAGGAAGGGTTTGGGATTAGGGTTTCTCACAAAATCAAAAGCAAAAATTAGAGATTAACACTGGCTCCTTTTGGGGATGGAGTTTTGATAATAAACTCCAAAAACTGTAGACCAATGCCTTTTCCTTTATTTCTGATTCACTGATCTCCCCGCATCTGTCAGTCTTTTATTCACAGCATAACTGTAAAAACAAGTCCATTGGGTATATGGAGTCTTTATTGAAAAGAAAACCTACTGTACTAACTAAAAACCTGATGAGTCATTAGACAAAATAGTGCTTCAAGAACCTCCCATTCACTGGGCCTCCAAAAGTTTATGTGTTGTCCAAATTATGCAGGAGAAAAGTGTTATTGTTCATTGCCTTGGCTATTCTGAAAGGACCATACCATAGGTTATCGAACTTACCATCTTTTTCTTTATCCTCTCTCCTGGCATCCCACCTTAACACCAAATCTCCCTCATTGAAAATATCTTTCTTAGTTCCCTTATCGAATGTAGACTTGACTTTGATCTGGTGAGCAACAACTTTCTGATTCACCTGTTCTGTGACATGCTGAACTTCAATCATCTGAAAAATTCTCCTTGGACATCGTTGGGTTCTTCTAACTCTTCTTGTAGAAACTTTAAAACTAGCAGGCCCAATTGAGTTGGAAGAATAGCCTCTGTCCCATATACCATCTGGAAAGGAGATGTCCCAATAGACTTCTTGTTGCTGATACGATCAGCCCAAAGGGCAAACTTTAACTTGGAATCCCATGATTTTTTATTTTCTGCCAGTAATTTTTTGATAATCCTTATCAGAGTCTTATTGGAAGATTCTGCCAATCTGTTCCCTTGGGGGTAGTAGGGAGTAGAATGAACCAATTTGATACTATACTTATTGCAGAATTCAATCATGGAATTCGATTTAAAACCCTATGCATTATCAATGACCAGTTTTTTAGGACAACCAAACCTGGAAAAAATATATCCTTCTAGAAATTCCATGATTACCTTGTCTGTTGTATTCCGAGTCGGAATTGCTTTGATCCACTTCGTAAAATAATCTGTGGCTATAAGAATCCATCTATGTTGTCCTGAAGATGACAGATTAATCTCTCTGATGAAGTCCAATCCCCACTGTGGAAATGGTCCATGGGTGATGATTGGTTTCAGAGGCAAAGATATAAGTTTCTACTTTCCAGTAAATTTCTGACAGGGTTCACATGCCCTGATCTGAGAAAAAATATACGAGAATAGAACTGGCCAGTAATATCCTACCCTAAGAATCTAAAAGGCAGTAGCCTTCCAATAATGATGGCCTCCGCACACACCATGATGCAAATCATGAGAAATTTGTTTAGCTTCTTTTTCGTCAACACACCTCAACATAAAACCGTTAGGGTCTTTCCAGAATAGGGTCCGCTATCAACAATAAAATTCAGCGGGGTTCCCTTCACCCACATCTGTGAATGAAAAAGGCGCTCCCCCTCTTCAAAATCTGGTTCTTCTAGTTGAATTGCTGTGGTCGCGACAATAGCAGTGGGATCTACATCAATGATCTGTCTTCTATCAGTATTTTCGTAATCAAATTCTGAATCAGGGTTTGGATCCTTTTCTTTTATCTCGACCACCAATGATTGTTTTGAGAGAGATTCATCGGTGTTGTGCCGGGGGATTTTGTGGAAATCACACCATTTTCCAGTGTCCTTCTTCTTCTTCCCATGACCCTTCTTTTCCTGTGGCTTGGACTGGTTTTCAGGATGCTGTTTGTTAGGGCCGTCTTTATCATACTTTGGTTGTTGCAGATTTGCAGACCTGAACTCCTGTTTGGTCTGTTGCTTAAACTTATGATTGATTTTAACAACGTATCGATAAGCAAAATCGAGTGATGAGATATCCATACAATCCATTTAAGTTTGGATGTATTTGTGTAGAGCCCAATGGTATTTAAAAACCAAATGTCATTCAGATTCTTTGATACCCAACTTGGTGCGCAAGGTATGGAAGGTATTGGTGAACTCCAAAACTGCTTGGCCCCTTTCTTGCCGCAGTGTGGTCGATCTCATGTACTGGTCCTCATAGTTGCCAACAGGGTAATATTGTTCCTTTACTGCATCCATAAAAATATCAAGTGGGCTCGACCCCATATATTCCAGACTCCTCTGTGGAACTTTGCTTCCAGTAAGTTTCCCACCAATGTTTGACATGGGGGAGAGCCTTAAGGAGTGCAGGGTGATCTTTTCCCTGTTGGAGAAATTATGAACAAAGAAATAACCTTCTAACAGATTTAACCATTTTTCTAGGGAATCCACATCCATCTGTCCTTCAAATATTAGAATATCAAAATTAACTTGTACCTTCAAAGGCGAGGTGCCTCCAAAGTGGTCTCTTAATGAAGACTCGCCTGTTTTTATCGGAAGGCGTTGAAGGATTTGGGAAAAATTCTCCATCATTTCATCGCTATGTTGTGGGAGAGCTTGCTCGAGCAAAAAATTAATAGAATCGTCTGCTCTGTCGTTCTTCTTTTCTTCCGCCATGGAGGGTTTCTTGGGTGTGCAAGAGCGATTGTCCTAAAGAGAGACAAGATGGAGACCCAACTTGCTATCTTGGACCTCATCGGGGATATGCACTGAAAAACGATCAAGAGCAGTCTGATCTAATACCACTGATCCATATTATTTTCTACACAAAATGAGAGTGGAGATATAATAAATAAATGTACAGAGATATCTCGGATATCCAATAATATAACAAAAATGTATCAGAGATGCAACCGTAAACATGAAGATACAATAATACATTATTTTCGGCATGAAATGAAAGCAGAGATATAATAAATAAATGTACAGAGATATCTTGGATATCCAATAATACAACATAAATTTATTAGAGATGCAACCATAAACACAAAGATACATCAATACTTAATTTTTTTTATTAATGAGCGAAAATGTACAAAGACTGTAAAAATACAAAGTGAAAGACTTGCTAGAATGGTAGCAACTTATCTTTGAGAAGAGATGTGTCCGCTACTCGCATTCACAAGAAGATGATTTTACAATGAGGCTCGAAAGGCCTTTTTATCATAAAGAAAATCCAAAACCCTAACCCCGGAAGATGAAAAGCCAACAATTTTGTGGACCCCGTTTTGGGTAGTTCGGTGTATCAACTTCCTGGGAGCGTAACTTTGGCATACGACCTCCATTTGGGGCGCACAATAGCTTGTTGGAAAGGTATCGTCGAGGATATTGATTTTGGGGTCTCAATCGAAGCCTTCAGCTATCATTGAGAAGCTCTATCCCGAAAAACCTTCATTTAGGCCCTCAAAATGGCCCCATAAGTTTTTTTTTTAACAGAAACTAAATAAAAATTATATTAAAAGAGTTATGAATAATCGCAGGAGGAGTACAAAAGTTGTGCTGCAGGAGTTGTAAAAAAAACAATTCACTCCCCTGTAAGCTCCCAGTAGGAAGTAGTGAGCGTGGGCAGTGATTTCTACTATGCTAAAGTCGACCCGAGCTTCTACAACGAAGATCATACAATAAGAGCCTAGTAAAAAAAAAATGAAACAAAGCATACACTTAAAGATTGTTTTGGTCCGGTGCTGGGGGTTCTTCTTCTGCTGAAGGCCGCAAATTTAGATCCAGTCGCGGTCGTGGTCCTGGTGAGGAAGCTTCATCGGAGATGGCTGTAGTTGAGGAGGCTGAAGGTGAAATAGGTCCAACGACAAACTAAAGAGCTTCTATCTGCTGCCTTAGCGCCTCACATTCATCCTTGGTCCGCTGTTTCTCTCCCCGATGATGAATGGTGATTTATGTTATCGATAAGACTTGAGCTGAAAGGGTTGTGAGTTGAATTTGCAGGTTTTTCACCGTGTTAACCAAATCCTCATGCTCTTCCATCGAGATGACGCGCTGATTGCTAGGGATCATTCTCATTTTTCTAGTTTTCCTTGCGTTGTCTGCCTGTATTATGCGAGAGACTGTATTTGTGTTCGAAGGAGGAATAAAGTCTACTCTGTTCTATGGAGTATGGAGTATTCCTACCAAATGTGCCATACATCCGCTGATATGCTCCATCACCTTTTCCATATTCAAACGAAAAATCCAATTTCCTGTTTTTGGATGAACACACGACCTGCAGCCATACCCTCTGTTGATCTTGGTACTTCTCGCATTACCAGAATTCAATGCATAGTATGCCCAAGGAGTCATGTTGAGTGAGTTCCTCCCACACCAGGTCTTGTTGCCATGATCTGGAGCAACCATAGGAATGTCGAAGTGACCTCCCAAGTCAACGGAGATGGATAAAAGTGTAGAGTGACATGCGCTGAGGTGAGGGAGGGAGCGTCAAGGTGGCGAGAGGTGAGGTGAAGCAACTTGTAGGCCCGGTTGCATGTGCCAAGTGTGCCAAGTGACGAGATCAGGGGAGAGGTGTTATGATGAGAAGAGTTCACGACCCAGGTCAGAATCAAAGTCAAAGTGTCACGCTGAGCGGGCAAGTGAGTTGACTGCCAAGTGTCAAGTGCCTGTCGGGTGCATGACTGGGTCATGGGATGGGTTTGCATTGCATGAGTCCATTGACTACTAACGAATCTGGCTCCAGAGCGATAGCGAGGTTTGCTTGGGTACCGACCATTTGATTGTTGCGTCTAAGGACATGAAAGAGGGAAATATTGGAGAAGTGTTTGATAATTTTTGAGATTCGATGGAGTATGGCCTTTAAGTGAATTTTCAGGGGACGAGAACCTTTGCATGCATGATTTATAATTATCTTAGAGTCGCCTATGACTAAAAGGGAGTGGATGCTCATACTTTTAGCGAGGAGAAGCCCTTGATACAAAGCATAAGCTTCGGCTTGATTATTGGATGCAATTCCAAGGCTCTAGTGGAAGGAGAGTGTTCGATTTCCTCGTGGGAAAATGATGACCCCTCCCGCTCCTACCACCCCGAAAATGGCCCCAGAAGTTAAAAACTGCTAAAAATAGTAAATTACCAAAATTGCCAGAAAACTGTTTTGAGCTAATTAGAAAAGGTGGGTGGCCACTGATATCCACCTGGATCAATCCTCCCTCCTTAGAAAGCAATGGTCTCCATTGTGTTGAGTGCTCGGGGGAGAGGGAAAAGGATTTGTTGAATCTGCATCTTGATGAGATGCTTGCCTTGTTGGAGAAGTTGTGTTGCTTAGCTTGTTGAAGGTTGTCATGAACCTGTGGCTGGAAGGGTTGGACCTTTTTAACTAGTGTGGCTACATGATATGCATGTGTGCAGAAGGAATCTTTACACTTTGTTGCAATCTTGTCGACCTGCTTCTGTTGGATAGAAGGTTCTTGGATCGAGGTTGCACTAGTGTTCTTCTGTTCACGCTTTGAACAGACTGTGAAGAAGCTGAATTTTGTAGTATGAGATACTACCTTGCGGCATTGTTTAGGTGGGACAATAGTGGGAATTAACTTTGGTATCCTGTAGAGATGACCCCCCAGAGTACCTCATCCTTGAAATGATACCTCGTCATCTCTACATAATACCTCGTCCTTGAAATGATGGATATCGTATGACAATCAACACTGCTGGCTGACACGAAGATCTCGTCCGTGGAGAAGCCACCCAATTTTGTATGGATACGGATATGGTGTTGTCGACAATCCCAACTGTTTGAAAAACTCTACTGAGATGAGTTTCTTCTGTATTCCGCTATCAAGAATAAAATTTGACGGGGTCCCCTTCACCCATATCTGTGAATGAAAAAGGCGCTCCCCCTCATCAGAATTTGTTGGTTCTTCTGGTTGAATTGTTGCGGTTGCGACAATAACAGTGCGGTCTATGTCAATGATCTGTCTTCTATCAGTATTTTCATAATCAAATTCCAAATGAGGGTTTGACTCCTTGTATTATATCTCGACCACCAATGACTGTTTTGAGTGACATTCATCGCGGTTGTGCTATGGGATTTTGTGGAAATCACACCATTTTTCAGTGTCCTTCTTCGTCTTCTCATGACCCTTCTTTTCCTGTGGCTTGTACTGGTTTTAAGGATGTTGTTTGTTAGGTCCGTCTTTATCATACTTTGCTTGTTGTGGATTTGCAGTCCTGAAATCCTGTTTGTTCTGGTGCTTAAACTTCTGATCGATTTTAACAACATATCGATAAGCAAAACTGAGTGATGAGATTTCCATAAAACCCATTTCAGTTTGAATGTATCTATGTAGAGCCCCATGGTATTTCAGAACCAAATGTCATTCATAGTATTTGATACCCAGCTTGGTGCTCAAGGTATGGAAGGTATTGGTGAACCCCATAACTCCTTGGTCCCTTTCTTGCTGCAGTGTGGTCCATCTCATGTATTGGTCCTCATAGTTGTCAATAGGGTAATATTGTTCCTTTACTGCATCCACAAGAAAATCCCAAGTGGGCTCGACCCCATATATTCCAGACTCCTTTGTAGAACTTTGATCCCAGTAAGTTTCCCACCAATGTTTGACATGGGGGAGAGCCTTAGGGAGTGCGAAGGTGATCTTTTCCCTATCGAAGAAATTATGAACATAGAAATAACCTTATAGCAGATTTAACCATTTTTCTAGGGAATTCGCATCTATCTGTCCTTCATATGGGAATATCAAAATTAACTTGTACCTTCAAAGGCGAGGTGCCTCCAAAGTGGCCGCTTTATGAAGATGCGCCTGTTGTTATTGGAAGGCGTTGAAGGATGTGGGAAAAATTCTCCATCATTTCCTCCCTCTATTGCATGAGAGCTTGCTCGAGCAACCAATTAATAGAATTGTCTACTGTGTCATTCTTCTTTTCTTCCGCCATGGAGGGTTTCTTGGGTGTGCGAGAGTGATTGTCCCGAAGAGAGACAAGCTCGAGACCCAACTTGCTATACTCTGACCTCGTCGGAGACACGCACTGAAAAATGATCAAGAGAAACCTGCTCTGATACCATTGATCCAGATTATTTTCGACACAAAATGAGAGTGGAGATATAATAAATAAATGTACAAAGATATCTCAGATATCCAATAATATGACAAAAATGTATCAGAGATGCAACCATAAACACAAAGATACAATAATACATTATTTTTGACACGAAATGAGAGTGGAGATATAATAAAGAAATGTACAAAGATATCTCAGATATCCAATAATATAACTTAAATGTATCAAAGATGCAACCATAAACACAAAGATACAATAATACACAATTTTTTTTATTAATGAGCGAAAATGTACAAACACTATAAAAATACAGAGTGAAAGACTCACTAGAATGGTGGCAGCTTATCTCTGAGAATAGATGTGTTCGCTACTCGCATTCACAAGAAGATGATTTTACAATGAGGCTCCAAAGGAATTTTTATCATAAAGAAAATCCAAAACCCTAACCTTGAACGATGAAAAGACAACAGTTTTGTGGACCCCGTTTTGGGTAGTTTGGTGTATCAACTTCCCGGGGGCGTAACTTTGGCTTACGACCTCCGTTTGGTGCGCATGATAGCTCGTTGGAAAGGTATCGTCGAGGAGATTGATTTTGGGAGCTCAATTAAATACTTTGGCTATGTTTGAGAAGATTGATCCCGAAAAACCTTCATTTAGGCCCTCAAAATGGCCCCGGAAGTTAAAAACTGCTAAAAATAGTAAATTACCAAAATTCAGAAAACTATTTTGAGCCAGTTGGAAAAGGTGGGCGGCTACCGATATCCACCTGGATCATCCACTCAATCCTTTTCCCTTTCTTATTACCCAATATCCACAAAGTGGCAAGGGGAGGATATACGGGGCACATTTTATTTACTTTGCAAATAAAATGAAACTTTAAGCACTATCCAATGCGATATTGCAGGATGGTATAGCCACTCACATGCAAGGTGTGGGAAAACAAAAATTGATTAACATAAATAACTTAAACAAATTAACCACACTACTTTGGCACTGCTATCCCCACTTTTTAGGGATAACTAGGAGATCATGTCTCGAGGCCCATAGGTCCTAGACATGGAGTACCGAGAGCAGGATTAACCTGAGCATGTCCCTAGAGGGCACACATTTTCTTTTTCCATCGTCTTTATCTTGTTAGAAACAACATCATCCATCACCATCGATTTGGTCTTGTATCAAAAGGGGTTCTTGCTTCATGAGGTAATTAGTCCAGGTATCATGGTATGTGTCACATTTGATTGTTAAAACCTTTAAATGTATGCATTTGATTCCTTTTATTTTTAATGACTGCTTGGATCTTACATTTGCCCACTTGTCCATGTTTGGGGGGATTGACAAGGTGCCCTAGCAAGCCTGTATCTGTGGGTTTTGGTTTTCCACTGGGGGGATTTTTGAAAAGCCATCGTTCACTCCCATCATAGCACCACTTCTTCATCTTACTTCCCGTTCACTTATCCCATCCCCCTTGTCCGAGCATTGGGTGACCTATTTTCAGGACTGCACCTTACCTTGTGAGAAGAAGGGGCTAAAGGCCCAAAAGGTAAAAGCAAGTTGGTAAAAGATAAAAGCCTAAGAATAAAACCTCGAGATGCTTCTTCGAGGGATCCCCGAGAAAGCAATAAAAGGTTTCTCAGTAAGAAACAAGAGGGACCCGAAAAAATAATAAAACAAGACCTAGTCAGAGGATAGGGGGTCTCATCAGGAGCCAGCCTATTAGGACCATGGGTACCTAGCAATATGACATTTCCACCAACTGGTTACCACACCAGGGCAATGACTCTTGGTTGCATGGCCAAGGGAAAGGGGGTCTCATCACGAGCCAACCTTCTCATCTCTGTGAAAGTACTTGTGGGTAACGCTGTCAGCTCTGGTCACCATGCCGAGGTAGTGTCCCCTGATTATCTCTTGAACAAAAAAAAGCAAAAAAGAATAAAAGAATAAAAGCATAAAAATAATAAAGGAAATAATGGGCTTGGAAAAAATGCATCCATGACAGGGACAACTCGCCTTCTCCAAAGGCACCCACAGGTAACACTTTTGCATCCTTGGCCTTCATTGCACCCACATGCTTGGACATCTCCTGACCACATCACCCACTTACATGGCTTGGATGAGGTCTTTTCGAGAACTTTCCTTTTCCTGTGGACACTAGCCCAATAGTATGCCTTGTCCTTTTCTCTAGACTTGTATTGCAGGCTTGTGTAACGTCTTTGAGCTGTTAACTGATGTATTAGGGATTTTGTGCATATGTTTAATAATATTGATGATGAGATGTGATTGACATTGCTATGATCCCCGTGACTGGTGATCCCATGGAGGGCGTAGCCTTTGATGTGCAGGACCATGCCTGATGGACAGGTACCATTTGGACCAGTACACATGGGGAGATGATCAGTTCGGACCTCCATGGGGCTGAAGAGCCTACCATATGGATGCTGAGACCCCATCAGGGGGCAGAGACATGGTAGAGGTTGATTAGAGACTTTGCACCAGAGAAGAAGAGGACATTCCACCAGAGGCACCCCGACATAGCCGGACCTAGGGGGATTGACCCATTTTCAGTGGGACATTGGCTCTAGTTGGCCTAGGATGTCACTAGGAGACTTATGACATCATCATGAGCGTGTTGGCAGATGGACAAGGCAGTTGACATGTGCGATAGCTTGGAGAAGCCGAAAAAGGGCTAACGTCTTGCTTCAGGAGGTTGCACTTGCCCTAATAGGGGCTAATGTCACCCTAGAAAGGGGTGACGTCTTACCTTTTGCTTGATTAAGGTTTTAGATTGAAAATATAAGGTAAAAACAATATGATTTAATATTTTGGCCTTGTCGGCCTTTTTACCTGACCTAAAATGTAAAATTAGGTCAAGGTTTTGTATAAATGAGGGATTTTGACTCTCATTTTTTCATCATCACTCACTCACCACTTGGTGAGGTCTGAAATTGGTGCCCTATCTTGGGTATTTGATCAATTTAAGTGAGGCACACTTGTTGAAGGAATACTTTTTGGCATTCTATGGTGTTTCTCTTGAAGGAAGGTGTTAGAACTAGGGTTTGCATGGTTATTTCTTGATGAATTGTAAGTATTTTTCTGCAAAAATTCTTGAATGAATGGTTGTAGTCTAATTTCTTGCATATGTTTATGAATTTTGCTGAATCAAAACCCTAGGTGAAAAACACACAAGTAGGTCCTTGTCTCATGTCCCCTGATAGAGAAAATTTCAGCTATTGAAGAAGAAAAAGAGAGCCTAGCTGTAGCTACACTCCTTTTTCTTCCTCTCCTTTGCTAGCCATACCATTTAGAATTCAAGAGGAAGAAGACGTCCCAGGACTAGGTCATCTACACTTAGGGCCTTTTTATTTTAGGGTTTGATGAAAGAGCCTTGCTATAGCAACACTCTCCCTCATTAAGCCTTCTTGTCTTGAGTTTGTGCTTCATTTGAGCTAGTCGTTTTGCCAAGTTTACCTAAGGAAGGAGGAGAGAGCATGAGGCCTTGCTATAGCAACACCAGAGTGAGCCTCTCTCTCCTAGAGTTTTGATTCTGAGGCCCTGGCATAGCATCACTTCAGAACTCTTCCCTCTAGTCCTTAGCCTTCCTCCTTCAACCCTTGTGTCCTTCACTTTTGACTCCATTTACCCTCTAAGGCATTGATCTAAAGTCCTCCAATGTTGAAGTGAACTTGATTACAACACTCTCAAAACCCTTTGAATTTCAAACCCTAACTACACTAACCCTAACTAACTTACTAACCCTAAGTGCTGTCGTCATCCTTGGTTATTACATCTTTAGTTCAACAACGTTTTGTCTTAAAAGCAATTGAATGGTGGTTTAGGCATTAATTGAATAAGGTGTTGATTGGTTACATTGAATGATACATTGTTCAAATATTTATTGGTGAAGTGTTATAACTTTTCATTGATATTGATAAACATTGACTTCGTCAACATTTATTGTTAATTGCTTATATGCATTTATCAGATAGTCTTATAAAGTACTAACCCATTGAAATATATAGCACATATTAGTTTGTTGTTGCTTTGTTTTAGGCAGGTACACTTCTTTGGGGGTTTTACTTCTTAAATTGGCCTTTGGCCGGACTATCTGTTTGGGTGGTGACTTGTGAAGGTGAAAAACCTTATCTTTGTCTTATTAGCCTTTTGCCTCTTCAAAACCCCAGGTCATCGGGGACGTCTCCCCTGGGCCTAACCTCCATGAAGAGAAAGAACCATCCATTATGGTGACATTGGGTGGGATTGGTTCTTGTTATGCCAGTTTGGCCCTCTATCTTATAGCCTTTTATCCTAGATACAAACTGTGCGATAACAGGCACAAGGTGGAGGACAAAGCCTTTCGATTTTGTAGCAAAAGTGGACAAAGTTAACTAAAGAAAAAACCAAAAAAATATTTCTAATCCTAGTCAGCATGATTTTGCAAGGATGGCAGAGCCAAGCACAATGCAAGGTGTGGCCAAAAAATTATTGAAATTATTTACAGATCATGAACTTGGAAAATAAATGGGGAATGCAAGCCCAAGAGACTCTTTTGGGATGCTTAGAATGACTTTAGAATGTAAGAGAAAGAAAGGGGTTTTTCACCAAAGCTTGTAGAAGTTTTCTTGAGGTTTTAGTGGCCAATTTTGGGCAGCACCTCCCCTTTTAATGGTGAAAACTTGCACAAAACAACAAACAAAGCTTGCTATAAAATGCTAAAAATCACTCAAATATGTTAGTTTTGAGTTAGTATATGTACATAAATTTTTACAATAAAAAACTGAACTTTGAAATTGATTTTTTAGCAAGATCTAAGTGATTATGTATGCAAAAAATAAGTAAATAGAAGGTTGCAAATTGAACACAAAATTATGTGAAGAAAAATGAAGCCTTTAGAATTCCTCCTCCAATCTTTGGCAACCTGCAAATCTGCAAACCCTCGCTACAAAATGAGGCAAGAAGGTGATATCTTTTAAAATGCCTACAAAATACTTTGCAAACACCAATAAAAACAAATCACATAAACCTATAGCAATACTACTACAGATTTATCCCTAGCAAAATACTTTGCTTATGGTTATTCAAGTAAAACAATGTGAAGCAAAAATAAACAAAATTTTGCAATATTACCTCACTAAGAGAAAATACCATACAAGATTAGACAAAAACATCAAGAATGCACCAAGAACACTAAGAGAACACCAAGAGAACACCAAGAGATCCTCCAAAGCTTCACTTTATTTCTCCAAGAAAGGTTACCAAATGGCACCAAATCTACAAGAGAAAAATGGGAGAGAATGAGAGTGAGTGGGGAGAGATTTTGGCATAATAGAGTTCCTGTGAAAACTCCATGTCAAAATGAGGAGAGGGGGCTTCCTTTTAAAGGAGGGAAAGAGGAGAGACCCCTCTTGGATGAGTTACAAGTGTCACCCATCCAAGAGAGAGAGAACAAGTTAAGGGGGGTGCACCTTTAGGGTTTTGGAGTGAGTTAGGGTTTGAGGGGTGAGATGTGAGGGGGGAAAACCCATTTCCTTTTGTCCAAATCTTCGACTAGGCTCTAGGAGGGGTACACTTAGGGTTTTAGTCCCTCTCTCACTTTAATTTTTAATTTTCCCTAAGTTCATGAAGAAGGGGGGAGCCCCTCTCACTAGGGAGACTCAACTTAAGTTGTTAACTTGACTTGGGGGGGTTCTTCTAAGTGGATTTTTAATTTTCCAACTTAGTAAATAGAATAGAAAACATTTCCCCACTTCTTTTCTTGACCTTAGTCATTTTTACAAGTTTTGGCTTTTTTTACCTTAGCCAATTATTTGTTGATTTTTGACTAACTTGGACTCCTTATGAACAATGACCTAACAAAACTTATCCAATTGAGATGAAATTTGGTCCAAAGGTGTAGGGGGTCATAAGCCATTTGATTTGAGTACTCACACCCCTATACAAAATCTACAAGGACCAATTTTTTACATTTTTCATAAAAAATAATTAAAATTTCCAATTTACAGAAAAAATTTATTATTAAAAAATCATATCAAAACCTAATGGAATTTCGCAATACTCTAGGAGATGTCTAGCATGATAATTTACAACATCTTTAAACTTTAATCACACACTAGGCTTGATCATTAGAACACCTTTCACCACTTTGGAGGATTATTGAGTGAAAAACTCAAGAGTAATTAAAATCATTGAAAAACAAGATTAATTACCTAAGGAAAAAAAACACTCGATGAAATGACTTCCCTAATGATAAATTCCTATGAAACTAAATAAAACTTGACCCATGCTAACATATTACAAAATTATCGCACCCAGGGGAGCAAACATTCCATGGACACATAAAGAAGTGCCGGGGGCAAAAATGCCCTGCTGAGCCATAAATCTTCAAACTTGTCGTACCACCAGGTACATATCTTCATGAGACATGACATTGACACCTAGTTGAAATAGGTTGTCAACAAGAGGGAATCTCATGATTTGGGAATTCGTTTTTTCTATATAAAATAGATTGGAAAAATGATTGTATCTCATGATGACTGTGTGTGTGCAGATCATGTAATGGCTTTTGAATCTAGAAAGCTTGAGAAAAGGATATTATTCTCACAACAGGAGTTCATGGAGGAACTGTTTCGAGACTTCCTAACCAACGTTGTGCTGGAGATATAGAAGGGAGTGGTATAACCTGAGGTATTGCGGTGCAGAGAAGGGGGTACACTTCCTTGGGTTGTGCAGGTTGAGGGGAATGTGCACTTGTGGTTGGAATTGTTGTGGGAATCAACAAGTTATGATATATGTATATGATGTGGGTTGGAATGTTTATTTGATTCTACGAGAGAGGGGGATTGGGGGCTAATCCTTATTTCCTTTTATTATTCTTTTATTTACCCATCTTTGAGAGAAAGAGGGGGTTAAATGACCTTCTTGGGGAAAGGCCATGTTGTGCATTGGATTATATAAACCCTGCTCGTGGGTTGTTCGAGGGTTACACTTCATTTGATTACGCCCCATCATTTGGTTACTCCATGGGAGTTGGTTCACCCTCCCTTGTTCCTATTTTTCTTGTTGATCTCTTGTTCTTGTTGGGGGATCTAGGAAGCAAATGGGTGGAGGTAGTGCGCCATGGTTGGTTGGTTGTGCCACTATTGGTTTTTCCCACGAGGAAATGAATGTTTGGGTGCTTGGATGCATTGGCATGTTGTGTAGAATTGTTCACAACTGAGAATCCTTAGAGTTTTCAACATTGATATTTCTTGACCAATAGTACTGGAGCCCTGGAAAGAGGTGGAACAACCTAAGGGACAATGTGTGCAAAGAAGGGGGTTCATCTCTTTGGGTTGTGCAGGATGAAGGGGAAAGAGAGCTGGAAATTAGGACTGCTATGTAGTTGAGAAACTGTGAGAGTGATTACTATTGAATTGGGAAACTGAGACTTGGCCTAGGACTCGTCCTTGTGGATTCATAGCCTTGACTCAGGGGTGGCCTGTTATTGAGAGGGAATGAACAACAATGCCTATGGTTGGGTGGAACATCCCTGGTCTCAGCCAATTGGTGAATGCTTATTTATAGATAAGTGCTCTCCATGCGTTTTCTTTGTTATGTATATGTTGTTGTGTATTATTATCTATGAGATGTGTTTATGACATGCTGGTTTCTATTGTTAATTGTTATACATGGCATGTTAAGTTTTTCTTTTATAGATACACATGCTTCTAAATGACTACATGTGTGTATCATGCTTCTTTATTAATTAATTGGTATCAAAAATTAAAAGTCTGTTAAGAAAATGAATTAGAAATTGAAAATCCATCAAAAAAGTGAATTATTGAAGTACCGGGATTGATGGCTACAATACGTCACATTTTCATAGAATTAAATTTATATTTTTAACAAATATTTTAAAATTACATTAATATTTTAAAAAATTCTTATATATATGAGAAGAAGAAAAAATAGTTAATATATTTTTTATTAGTAAATATATAATTAAATAAAAACCAAATAAAATTACTTCATAATTTTGGTTGGTTAACTACTATCTTTTGACTTAAAATATATCACTAATAATAAAGTGGAGTTAATGATAATAAACCCACAAAAATAAAAATAAAAAATTGTTAAAAACATGAGCTCTTCACATTTTAAATTTGTTATTAGTAATTTGAGCTCATATTCAAACACACTCTATTTATTGGTTACCTCTTATCCCATTACTCATGGACTTTGGACTCACTTTATTTAATGGTTACCTCTTATCTCATTCCCCATGGACTTTGGACTTTGAATTCAAGCAGTTACAATATTTAGTTATATCTAATTTCTTGGTTTATATTTATCTAACATTAAACTAATAGCCATGCACATGTTAGTGAAATATATTTAAAATTGAATTTGTTATTTGTTAGGGCTGATTGAGAGATACGGAAATTTGTGATTGTGTTAAAGATCTTCTCCCCACTTAAGCTAAAAGTATCATTGGGTTTCCTAGTTGTTAAATCAGTGGTTAAATTGGTTGAATGTAATTGTTCATAATAATAATAATGGAATGACTTAATTATGAAAGTGAAATACATTACAATTTAATTTTAAAATAGAAAATAAATATTAAATATCTTTATAATTTAATTTTAAAATAGAAAATAAATATTAAATATCTTTATAATTTTAAAAGATGTTATATGAGAGATATGAACACAATGTAAGATGTTTTAATTTCACAAATAAAAAAATATTATTGTGTTTCATAGTTGTTAAATTGGTTGAATGTAATTAAAACAATAAAAAATAAAATTGAATGATTTGAAATGAAAGTGAAATACATTTACAATTTAATTTTAAAATAAAAAATAAATATTAAATGTTTTTTATAATTTTAAACGATGTTATATAAGAGACACGAATACAATGTAACATAAGATGATGTTTTATGGAATAATAAAGGATGTTATATAAGAAACACGAAGACAATGTAAAATGTAACATAAGATGATGTTTTATGGAATGTTTTGTTCCTTAAGGCTATTGATAATTCATTTGGTAAACTCATATGTTTCAATGAGAGCACCGAGTAAAGGAACCTTTGAAAGGTGGTTTGAATTTCTTTTGAGGTTGTTTTGGGAAAAGGACTTTCAAATAACATAGTCATAGAAGTTGGGAAATGGATTTATAATCAGTTCATAGACTATGTCGATATTCCTTTTAGATGTTTTTTTTGTTATGTATAGCTTGAATGTTGATTGTATAGGTGGTCAGAATCTCGATCGGGGACCACCAATATGGCTCGATGTACTTCCTCTTTCAAATTTTCAATTGTTTCACCACTACGTCAAGGAAATCCAATTGAAATTAAGGTGGTTTGGAGGGGCAAACAAAATTCCTCCTCGTCTATACCAACAAAGGGTTAGTTTCAAATGAAGAGGATGATGGGAGTGAATACCCCTAAGATCGAGTTGCATCGGAAAATATACAAGTGGCAAAAGGGGGAGGGGGGACATATATACTAAATTTTCAAAAAGTCAGATATGATATGGCGGGGAAACGACATACATGTGTGTGTGTGCACGTGGGCCCGCACAAAACCACCATGAGACACAAATAATTTAGATTATCATTGATCAATTATATTTACAAACATTCATGTCATTTATCATAATTGAAATTACCAAACTCAAATCTTTTCATACACAATAATATTCTATCATGAGTGCCATGGATAAGCCAACTACTTCTAAACATTGACTTCTAAATCCGAAATTACTTAAAGGTTGAATCCAATTGTCATCATCTAACAAAAGAATAGACCGATTGCACCTCTAAAAGAAGTGTTGGCATATGTCATTAAACCCAATTTTGGAGGTTCGTCGGTGAATCAATTGAGGTGTATTTGGGTTGCTCCACTAACTCACTAGATAATTCAGTAGGTACTGTGAGGGTTGATCGACTAATTAACCGCTGCATAAAGGAACTAAATTCACGGGTTTGTCTACCCATTTGGGACTGCCTTGGATGGTCAAAATTTACTTAATTGACCATGTTTTAAGGGGATTGGTTAGACACTCAAGTATAAATAAGTGAGCTCATGTGTCAAGGGATGTGATGAAAAGTGTGTTGACATGCAATATTGCACTATATGTTATAACACTATCTCTAGACACCACTGACTTTTCTCGGATATGTTTACTTTTTATGGTTGGCACTAACTAAATGCATGAAATAATATTAAAATATCACATGTATACCACATGGAGAATTCGCTAAATGTGGCATCATCATAATTTTCTCCACGACATAAGGAACACATTAGGTCATAGTTCAAGAGTTCATATTGGTTCAAAAAAGGAAAAGGAAAACACTTAAGCCTTTTGAAAAATTATTGGAAATAAGTGTTGGTCCATGTAACCCTTCATACATGTGATATGTTGTTTTGTAAGGGATGAAATTGCCACCATATCAATTTTGATATGCAATTTGTTTTATCACATATGCAAGTCCTTGGGGTTTATTGCAACAAATATGAGGAATTAGCGCAAAAGCTAAGAAAGAAGAAAATAAAACATAGTCATTGTACTTTTACACCAGGCTATGATACTAACACTATAGCAGACCAACATTTGATGTAGTGAAATGCCTAAGACTAGTGCTTTTTGAACCAAAAGCAAGCATTGGCATTTTTTGGAAAAATACTGTTAGCACCATGATTTTCATAGCTAAGGTTAGAGGTTTGTCAACAATTTGCAAAGTCATGCCTATTGGCACCCATATTGTTTTTATGCCTCGCATCATCTAACATCTCCAAGGGTTAGTTTCAAAAGGAAGGTTTTCATTTATTATTTCCATTTCCATTTGAAACTGCATGCTGCAAAATTTTCTACACGTTGTGCGCAGTGGATTTTCCTGCGCACATGCTATAGGTCGCACTGCGAAAATGACTGGTTTAGTGGTCAAATTCAAGATCAATTTTTGACCAACTGGAGAGGAATTTTGAAAATCCCCGAGAGGATTTTGTCGAGGACAAACCAAATAATAAAAAACTCTCTCAGATTTGCAAAATGTGTCACAGATTGGGAGATTCAAAGGAATATTTGAGCCCTATTTTTCATCTTTCATGATTTCTTGATCGAGACATGTTTTTGCGACACGTATCCCGGCCAGCTCGAGATGAATTTAAAGAAATAGAGAGAGGTTTTTCTTTAAAACGAGCTTAAATACAAAAACCTCTCTCAGTTTCTAAAAATAATTTTTTATCAATGAGATAAGATGTCATCTTTAATGCCTATTTTCCTAGTTTGTTGCGCATTCCACTGCAATTTTGCTGTAGGTTACTGTTGCGTAGCTGACTTACTGTGCAGGGATGACAGAGTGCCCGAAAATGCACATGATGACTCATCAAAACCATATGGTCGAATTTTGATCATGATCAATGACTGTAAAGAATATTTCGGTTACGATTATGATTTGGCAAAGTCGGGTTTTCTATTTTTAGTGAATCCGTTGAAGTTATTGTTCTCTTTCAAAGAAAACAGATCCATGATTCTAGGAGGGAGTAGTTCGACCCTAGAAACCAAGGGTGACATATTTCTATATATGGGGATCATTTTCATGTAAACCAGGTTGGTTGGCAAATTGGTAGATGACAACTATTGTATGTAATTTGAGTTTTTTGACCGAAATATAATGCAAAGGTCCTGTAACTTGATGAAAAGATTCTAGTGGTAGCAGTCTGATGTATTGTGCCTCTTTCTTTGTGTATGTGCTTCATGTCATCTTTATTCATATCTTTTTATGTCTATTTCAGAATGAATTTTGGAACCTGTGGATTCGCTGCGCAATGCTCCTTGTTCGCACCACTTAGACAAAACGTTTTCTTCTAAAGCTAACTCCGAATTCACCCGTAGCAGTGATCCGAGTTACTTCCTATGTTTTTCTCCTGCCACACATTATGATTTTACACTGAAGACTGTTGATCGCCTAGCCTTATCCTCTCAAGTCCAGTCACCGAGTCATTTGTCTCTGTCATTTCCTCAAATCAACTCCATAGCCCAAGTTTACTTTCTTGCACCAATATAACCATAACCCATTATATCAAGGTGTTAAATCTAGCCATTGCATTCAAAGCCATATCCCACGTGAAGACCATGCCTCTCTTGAGAGCCCTCTCCAGATCCGAAAGGCTAGTTTCGGGTCTCAAAGTTGGTTGAAAAGGTTACCTTCGTCGTCTGTTTATTAGCCGAATAGATTTACGGAGTTCTAACATTCTGACGCCATTTCCGGGGATGAAATTGAATAAATTTTCCCTGGGAAAGAACGACATGGTTGGGTTCTGAGGTCTAAAAGTAGCAGACACTTAGGCACATATTGGCTGTATTTATGCTCTGGTGACTCCACACATAAAAAAATCAGTTGAAGTGATTCCACTAGCAGAAGAATCCAAAGCTAAAGTTTTCATGGCAACTCCAATCAAGCTTCAAATGTGATTCAAAGACTCCACTGGAGAATGAGACCTGTTAACAAAAAAATGGAAGAGCAGTATGGAAAATTAAGGTACTCGAGCTTAAGTTTAGTTCAAGAAGTACTTTTCTATTTTATCAATATCGTCTTGTTCTTTCCTGAGTTTTTCAAAATAATATTTCTTCACTTACCGTGTTTAAATGAATCTCAGAGATCTACCCTTGTATATCCTTCATTGCAAACTATAGGTATACCTCCTTCTTGTCTAACTGATATTCACCAAGCTCCTTCCTCCGAGCCATATGATGTTCATGATCATTCTTGCGAGCTTAATGTAACCGAAGCTAAGATTGTACCTTCTGTTCTTAATCCTACACCCTCCAAGATTCAAGAAAGATATAATCCTCTTAAATTTCCTTCCATCCTTCATGAATTTCCTCTGAAACATTATAAGTATCTTCCTAGGTTCGATGGAGAGCTTGATGGACAATCAGCTGAAAAACATATTAAGGTCTTTGATCATTTCATAGAACTTTTTGAGATCGAACATGATGATGTGTTTATGAGGGCCTTTTCTCAATCCTTACAAGGAGATGCTAGAGCATGGTTCAAACATTTGCAGCCTCAGTCGATTAGTTCGTGGGATGAATTAAGGGAAGCTTTCCGTAGATTTTGGGGTGAGAGAAAGTCATGGGATCTACTCCTTTCAAAGTTTTATGCCATGAGAAGAATGAAAGATGAAACCATCTCAAATTTCAGTAGGAGGTTTGCTAGTCTTTATTATAAATTGCCTAAAGAAGTCCAACCTCCTGAAGCTACTGCCATGCTCCATTATGTAACAACCTTTCAATCAGACTTATATTTTCTTCTGATGGAGAGGAAGTTTGAGCCCTATTTTTCAACTTTCATGATTTCCTGTCTGAGACATGTTTTTGTGACATGTATTCTGGCTAGCTGGAGATGAATTTAAAGAAACCGAGATTTTTTTTTTATAACAAGCTTAACTACAAAAACCTCTCTCAGTTTCTAAAAATAGTTTTTTATCAGTGAGATAAGATGTCATCTTTAACACCTATTTTCCTAGTTTGTTGCGCATTCCGCTGCATTTTTGTTGTAGGTTACTGTTGCGTAGTAGACTTGCTGTGCAAGGATGACAGAGTGTCCAAAAATGCACATGATGACTCATCAAAACCATATGGTCAAATTTTGATCATGATCAATGACTGTAAAGAATATTTTGGCTACGATTATGATTTGGCAAAGTCGGGTTTTCTATTTTTAGTGAATTTGTTGAAGTTATTGTTCTCTTTCAAAGAAAACAGATCCATGATTCTAGGAGGGAGTGGTTCAACCCTAGCAGCCAAGGGTGACATTATATTTCTATATATGGGGATCATTTTTATGTAAACAGGGTTGGTTGGAAAATTGGTAGACGACAACTATTGTATGTAATTTGAGTTTTTTGACCGAAATTTAATGCAAAGGTCCTGTAACTTGACGAAAAGATTCTAGTTGTAGCAGTCAGATGTATTGTTCCTCTTTCTTTGCGTAAGTGCTTCCTATCATATTTATTCATATTTTTTTCTGTCTATTTCAGAATGAATTTTCGAACCTGTGGATTCACTGCACAATGCCCCTTGTTCGCGCCACTTAGATAAAATGTTTTCTTCTAAAGATAACTCCGAATTCGCCCGCAATGGTGCTCTGAGTTACTTCCTGTGTGTTTCCCCGCCACACATTACGATTTTACACTGAAGATTGTTGCTTGCCTAACCTTATCCTCTCAAGTTCAGTCACTGAGTCATTTGTCTCTGTCATTTACTCAAATCGACTCCATAGCCCAAGTTTACTTTCTTGCGCCAATATAACCAAAACCCATTATATCAAGGTGTTAAATATAGCCACTGCTTTCAAAGCCATATCCCGCGTGGAAACCGCGCCTCCCGAGAGAGCCCTCTCCAGATTTGAAAGGCTAGTTTCGGGTCTCAAAGTTGGTTGAAAAGGTTACCTTCGTCGTTTGTTTATCAACCGAACAGATTTACAGAGTGCTAACAAATACAATGAGAAAAAACCATGAGACATAAAAAATAAGATGACCATTCATCAATTTAGGGTTAGGGTTTCAATCTTGATTTATAATCTTTGATGCTTTATTTTTAATTTTTAAGGCTCACGTTAGGATCGAGGTTTCATAGTTTCCCCCTAGGGTTATTTATTTGTTTTTTTTTTTTTTTATGTAAAAGATCACTTTATTTTATTTTATATAAACTCACCTTGTAGCGGCTAAAATGATTTAGAAAATCAGGAAATGTTTCAAGATCATGCTGAAATGAAATACTTAGAAATAACTTGGATATAACATGAAAATGTTTCAATTTTTCGGAGATGACTTGAAAATATTTCAAGAACATTTCCAAGTTGTATCCTCTCCATTTTCATTTCCGAAACGATGGATGACATATCCCCCTTTTCCCACATGTTTATGGTAACTTATCCCTAAACAAAACACCATGTATGTTGATACCTCACTACCCCTCAATAATTTTGGGCATGGTGTTGTTGATTATGGAACATAATTCCAAGGCGCTTCAAAGGATATGGGAGCTTCGAATACTAGTCTTCTGGGTAAGTCCTTTATGCCTTCTTTTAAAACCCCTTCTTTTGCTTTTCTAAATGTTTATATCCCCAAACCTTTCTCAAACAAAAGCAACGATTGCAAGTCCCGAGAAGAAACCATTGACTAATATTCCCCACTAATCTTCCCTTAACTCACTCTACCATGTTGCGACCCAATTTAAATTTACAAAGAGTAAAATAAAATAAAATATTATGGGATAAACATAAATTTAATGACTCTCGAAATGATATTCTAGAGGTAGAAAATAACATCTTTGATCTTTTCGACAAGAATATCGATGGAATTTTCTTCAAAGAGAATAAATCCATTTTAAAGGCTCTGGAAGAAAAGAAGAGGAATCCCATATCTAGGGAAGGAGATAAATGAAGATAGAAGAGTTAGGGAATTTGGATGGGACAAGGAGACAAGAACACCAAGTTTTTCCATATTATGTGAAGGGAAGGAAGAATATAAACAAAATATGGGATTTGCCTAGATCCAATGGATCCAAGGCCACCACCTTCTAGGAAGTGCTTGTTGATGGTGTTTCTTACTTCAAGAAGTTATACAAAGATCCAAAAAAGGTTAACATAATTGAGATTTTATAGGTTGCAGGGTACTTTCCTAGGTTTATTGAAGAGGACACTAATGAGGATCTAATAACAATAGTCACTAAGGAAGAGCTCAAAGCTATAATTTTTTATTTTCAAAAAGATAAAACCCCTAGCCAAAAGGGATGGACCATACCATTTTATTATCACTTCTATGTGTTGCTAGAAAAATGACATCATGGTTGTAGTGGAGGAATCTAGGACCTCAGGGAAAGTTTTAGGAACTCTTAACTCAACCTTATTATCCCTAATTCCTAAAAAGGATATCCCTTCCCCTTTTAAGAGTTCATTCCCATTTCTCTATGTAATTTTATCTATAAAATCATTGCAAATGTGATTTATAGAAGACTTAATTCGGCCCTCTCAACAATGATATCTCTAAAATGGTTTGGTTTCTTAGTTGACCATCAAATCTATGATGCTATGGCTGTAGCCTAAGAGTGCCTTCAATCAATCATAAAAACATAAATGCATACCACGGTTATAAAATTTGACCTCTCCAAAGCATTTGACAAGGAAAATTGGATGCTCTTGATGCTTATTCTTTTTCATAGTGGCTTTAATCTATTGTTTGTTAATTGGATAGAAGAGTTTTTATGATCATACTCCTTCTCTAGTCTAATCGATGGATCAACGTCAAGCTTCTTTAAACCTTCTAGAGGTCGAAGGAAATATTGTCCCTTGTCTCCTCCACTCTTCCCAATCATTGTTGAAGAGCTTAGTAGAAAACCAGGGGACTACAAAAGAAGAGGAAGATTAAAAGGAATAACATTAATGGCATTTTCTTTATTACTCACCTTCTGTTTGTGGATGATGCTATTATGTTTGGTGCAAGTTATATTAGAGAACCAAAGTATATTAAAACAACTTTGAACCTATTTGGTGTTACAAAAAGCATGTAAGTCAATCCATAGAAGTATACCATCTCCTTTAAAGGGTTAAATGAGGAGTTGGAAAGAGAAATCAATCAAGTTCTCCCATTTTAGTTGCAACCCTTCCATAAAGGAATGAAACATTTAGGTTTTGTGTTGAAGGAAAATGGTTATGGGTACAAAGATTGTCTTTAGCTATATCAAAAAGTGGAAAAAATTATCACAAGTTGGTTTATAAGGTGGTTATCCTTATGAGGTAAATTAACCTTAGTTAAATTTGTTCAAGATGATATCCTAGTATATTGGCATTCCTTGGCCTACATTCTAGTTATCATTCCAGAAAATCTAAGTAAAATATCTTTTCATTTTCTATGGAAAAGAAAGAAAGAAAAAGGGGGACTTGCATTGGTTTAATGGTAAAGGATTGCCAAACCTAAAGCCATGTGGGGATTGGGATTCAACAATTTACATTAATTTGGAAAAGATTTGGCTACAAGGAACCTTAGAGGCTTATCAAACATCTAGGTTTTTGGCAGGAGGTAATTAAAGCTAAGTATATACACCTTCTTTTGTTCAATAAAAAAACTAAATCCACTCAAGTCAAACACCTTAAGGAGACTACTCGCATAAACATATTAACTTTTAGTACATTAGTGTATTACATGTTCAAAACTCTTAGAGAGGGAAACAATCCATGACCTCAACCAACACGACCACTTGGGGTAATATCTTAATGCAAAAAAGAAAATAGTTTATGTATAAATATCTCACAATCGATCATCAACAAATGAGCCTCCATGCTCTTTAAATAGAGATCATGGACCAATTGGGTGTTAATCCATGGATCAATTTTTGTTAGTATCAATGAGAAGATGAACAGTCACATCACTTTTATGTCTAGAACATAATTGCGACCATTG
Organism: Picea engelmannii; assembly: GCA_009831015.1. Classification (NCBI taxonomy): domain Eukaryota; kingdom Viridiplantae; phylum Streptophyta; class Pinopsida; order Pinales; family Pinaceae; genus Picea; species Picea engelmannii. Next base: position 44,873 of record ML799528.1, on the reverse strand, counting down.
AATTAGATTATAACAAAAGAACACTAAAGAAACACACCTTACCTAAAGACACATTAGATCAAGTTGATCTTAACTAACTCTTAAGTGTCTAAACATCCTAACATCCCTTCTTAAGAACAACTTGGGATAGGATTAAGAATTTATAGAGGTGACACAATAAGAGAAGTAACGAGGAATTAGATCCCACCCCTCCTTAATGACAACTTCTTGAAATCCTAACATAGATTGAAGCTAAGAAAACTTCGCAGTTGTAAGAGTTTTTATAAAAATGTATGCAACATGATCATTTGTACGACAATAAAACACTTCGAGAACACAATCTTGAAGAAGCTTTATAATGAAGTGCATGTGTATCTTAGTGTATCTGTTTCATTAATGTTGAAATGAATCTTTGGTGAGTTGAATGACACTTTGATTATCGCACCAGAGTGTGGTTGGTTGTTGTTGCTAGAATCTAAACTTTGAAAGGATTTGTCAAATCCAAAGGGCTTCTTAACTTTCACTAAGTGTAGCTCGATACACTACTTCTATTGAAGAAAGAGCAAGGGCAGACTATCTCTTACAATCCTAAGTGATAGGTCCAAAACCAAGACTACAAATATAATATACAATATACTTTCAGTTATCAAGGGCACAAGCCCAATCAAAATTAGTGAAACCAACCGACAAAGGAGTACCCTTGAACTATAATTTATCCCAAATTTAACTACCCCACATATACTAAAATATATTCTTTGCTACTTTATGATGGCTCTCACATGGTGTTTGCATATGCTGGGCAAAAACACCAATAGTGAAGGAAATATTAAGATGGGTATGAATCGAATATAAAAGGCTACCGACTAACTCATGATACAAAGTGGCTTCTACTTTGAGTGTAGTATAGGTGGAAAAAAGTTTGACTCCAGACTGGAAGGGACATGGGGTTGGTTTGAAATATTCCATGCTAAAGTGCTAAATAAGGTCACATGTATACTTATAATGGGGAAGGGTACTAGGGAAATTCTTTCCTTGATTTTCAAGACTTGGAGGCCAACAAAGTAATGCAAATGCACTAAGTATGTCATTTCAAATTTCTTCTTAAGGATAGATTTCACATAGGTTAAAATTTTGGGGTCATTACTCATGAGGATAAGGTCATCAACACAAAGAAAAATTATTATGAGATGGTTACCCACTTTCTTGGTATAGACATTGGGGTCATAATGACATCTAAAAAAGTTGGTGTCAAGAAAAAACCTATCCATTTTAACATAGCAAGCATGAGGAGTTTTCTTAAGGCCATAAAGAGATTTCTTAAGGAAAAAACAAGACCAGAGTCATTTTGGATATAACCAAAAGGTATTTTCATATAAAATTATTCTTGTAAATCCCCATGCAACAAGATGAATTTAACATCCATTTGATGGACCTCCCATTTATATGAAGATTCAAGGGTTAGACCAAGGCAAATGGACTTCATTTTTGCTATAGGGGAAAAGGTTTCAATGTAGCCAATTCATTCTACTTGAGAGAAGCCTTTGGAAACTGTAGTGATCCCCCACTACTAAACCTAAAAACTAAAAAAAATCGATATCAATTAAAATTAATGCAATGCAACATGCTAAAACACTCATGCCTCTAACACCATTACAAAGACATGAATGCAATCCCATTAAATATTCACACAACAACATGTACATTTCTTAAAACTTAGAGGACATACACAATAAATA